>VZRN01006294.1:1005-19385 GCA_013397935.1 Dasyornis broadbenti | reverse complement strand
ATTGGGGACCATTTTTCTCCCTCACTTCTCACACCAGCAGTGGCAAACACAACCCTTTGTTCTTCCACTCAGCCTGGTTGAGTGCGAAAGGGGAACGTGTTGCTAATGGTGGGGGTTGCATTCTCCTCCCAGTGGGAAGACTTCCTTGAAGCAGCTAGAAAGCAAACTCTCCAGCTTTTCACTGAAGAAAGGGACTGCCAGTACAGCTTCAGATTGTATCACCATACACCTTCAGCTAGGATTGAGACTACCTTCGTCCCAAATCCAAAAATTTGGGGGTAGCTCACATGGATTTCCACCAACACCTGGACAGATCGATTGTCTGCAGACCTTAACAACCCTCCTGAAAGGATCATAGACTGTCAAGAAATAAGATGGCAACTCTTGATCCTGACTATTGAGCCTGCACCCCTTCCCCTTGTGGGGTAAATAGGTGAGGCTTGTTCAGTCATGCCACACTTTCTTTTTTCTTACCAAGTGTGTCCAGCCACCCTACCCTGCTGCAAGCTCTGCTTCTCCATAGCCATTGTTATGTACCTGTTTGATTCCCAGTTTGATTTTGGTATCTGAGCAGGGATAGTGAGGTCCTCCTTAGAGGAGGGAGCCCAGTGCAGCCCAGTCTAAACCCATGGAGACCCATGGTGTTCCAGTGTAGAATTGTCCAGCAGCTGCTCAGCACCCACCCTGCAAACATGAAGGCAGGCTCAGAGCAGTGTGAGGCCCCCGAGACTGGCTGCTGCACTTTAGAGAATAATAGAAAACATGAATCAGGATCAGTAAAGTCTGCTTTCCACAGTTTTAATATGAGGACTTAGTGAAGTTACATGTCCCAAAGGGTCTTGTCCCCACCTGCTCCTCTGGGCATTGTAGCACCTCCCTTTGACCAGGCAGTTTGAGGCTTGGGATCTGAGAGGGACTTTCTTTGGCCCAAATACTCAAGGGACAGTATAGGACTATGCACATGTGGATAGCAGACAGAATACCCACAAAGTGCCATAACTTCATGACATCATCCAATTTCATGACACACGAGCATTAAGGGACATTTGCCCAATTTATGTAACTGTATGGTTATATAAAGACTACATTTCTTGCTCCATAAATTACAGCTTCAATGGGCATAAAAGACAGTAACCTTCTCCACAAAATACAAGTACTGCAGAAAGGCCATGTTTTTATAATGATCTGCTGCTGAAAGATTTCAGACACAGCAAGGTTAGAAAACACAGACTCAGGACGGCGTTGGAAGGGACTGAACTAATTTGGGTTTGCATCAGCAAGACAGATCGTGCTGTTCAAGCAACAAACACCTCATGGTCAAGGCTTTTCCATGACCTTTTATTGAAGCTGAGTTACACCAATGGGAAAGGTTTTGATTAGCCAAGAGGATTAGGGGCACAGAACACCAGGTTGTGCTATCATACAAAAGAGCTGAAAATAAATTCCAGCTTAAAACAAGCTTATTCTACCTTTCAGACACTGGATCCTTTGAAGGATCTCTTATGGTATCTCATGTACTCTAGTCAAAAAACTTTAAATTCTTACAGTGCACCTACAACATTTGCTTTTTTTACCATTTAACAAGCTTGTATGGTTTTGTTGGGTTTTTTTTAGCAGTTCAGACAACTGATTGGAAATACTTGTCCAGTCCTTTTGATTTGCTGTCACTGAATTCAGTAGCATGTGAGGGGTAGAATTTTTAACAGTATTTTTGATATGCTTTAACCAGTTCTCATTAACCAGTGGAAGACCCCCTTCCCCAAGGATCAAAGCAGCCTGTTTAGGGGAAACCCTGGGGTGAGTGTTAGCTTCTGCTCTTGCTGAGCTCTGTATTGTTGCAGAACAATAGTTATTCAGTTCTGCTGGGACAACCAGAAAGCTGCTTAGTGGCATCTTCAATTTAATCAACAATAGGCCAGGCTTTCACAACTCATTAGCAATATTATTGGATCCAGAACTCTGACACAGTCCAGACTTTTTTTTCCTCCTTTAAAGAATAATTTTTAACTATTCTTCAGTCTTCATCTTCAGAGTCTCAAAACATGAGTCTTTCTGTGCATATCCCATCAGCTGCCACACAGCTCCCTCCTGCTCTAGCACAGATCTTAAGTACTCTCTCATGATGAAGGGGAGATTTTTAGTTGATTAGTTGATCTAACCCTGCCCAAACTGGGAACCACATTTATTTAATTTGATACACACAAAAGGAAAGAGCTTTACTCAAATTTCTCTTTGAGGTAAGCAAAACCACTGACTTTGCCACAAGCTGCTACAAGCCCTTAACTAGATTAAGGATGATTTGTATCCCACTCTTATTAATCCTAGTTAGTGATCTGCAGTGTCAAAAACATTTGAAATCCTCCATTATCTGAATAAAGCTGTTAAATTTGCACATTTATTTCTCCTAATAAATCCTTCTTACTCAGCTGAAAAGGAATGAACTGTCATGAGCTCTCCCTGCTCAAACTCCTCCCTAACCATCCTGTGAGAGTATTCCAAATGCATGGGAAGGAAAACAAATGGTTTGCTCTTAAATAAGAGATATACAAGAGCAAAACAAGCATTTGCCCTGTAATTTGGCTACAGTAGAGCATCTCGAAAAATACTTTCACAAGGATTTGAAAAATTCCTAAATAAACTCAAACAGAAAGGTTTGTCTTTCACCTTTTCCTATACACTGAAGAGCAGAAATGCTATCTGAGGCAGAGAAACCTGAAGAGCTTCTATTACTCAAAGTAATATTGGTATTAGTGTGGGGGGAAGACAAAACCACCTGCTGAAGGAAACTTTAGCTTTGTTAAACCTTGATATTCTGCAGTTAATAGCCCATGCACAATTAACTCCAATCCCAGATGTCCATGGTCTGGAGACAGCTTAAATGGTTAATAGGGAAAAAAATTAAGAAAGAGAACCCCCAACAACCAAAAAAACCCCATATAAAATCCCCACCAGCATCCTCACCTATCCCCCTTCTTTTGCAGGCAGACTGCTGGAATTAAATAAATTTCCATAAATTCTGGAATAGCTGAAATGGAGCTGATGCTTTTATATGGCAAGTCAGGAGCAAAGTTTGCATGCAAATGTGTTACATCAGAACTCAGCAGCAGTATGGCACCACTTCACCTAAGTTCCCTTGCAGTTGTTTCTCCTGCTAGTCCACTGCTCAAATAAACCCTGGTGCTGTGCTTGGTGACCATGTAGGTTAATGAAGTATTTCTCTTCCTAGAAGAGCCAAAGATGCAGACTAATAGCACAGGCCAAAGAGCTACAAACCACCCCACAAACAGTCCATGGGCTGGACAGCCTAGATTTAAGCAGGATTTTATCCCTGGCTAGTGTTCTAATCAAGGACTGGGTTGATGGCAGGCGGGTTGGAACTGGGTGATCTTTATGGTCCCTTCCAACCTAAACCCTTCTATGATTCTCTGAATTAAGTTGCCAGCACTTCTTACTCCCTAGTTCCCTCCCTGTTTCAGACAGTGGTGTTCCCTTGTGCCCTCAACAACCTCTTGATGTGTATCAAGAAGTTTCAGCATCCCCACCCTTCCATCCATCAATCTGTGTCACCTGGAGCAAGGCTGGTTAGCGGCTCACAGGGTGCTCCTTCCAAAGGGAAGCAAGTGGAAAGTAAAGGATGCTCTTTCGCTCAGCAAGGCAAGCACCATTTCAGCAGCGTGGGTTAAGCAAGCCAGTTAATCTGGCTGCTTGTCTATCAGATCGTTAATAGTATAAAGAAATATAGAAAACCTTGGTTAATTGCATTCTTACTGGCCTCCTCTTGTATTTTTGGCTGGCAACTTGAGAGGGGAACTACCTTTGAGGGAGAAGTCCCAGCTGCAACAGCAGCTAACTGTGTTTGAACTCCCTGGTTCATCACACAGTAGTTTCCTCTTGGCACTCAGCTCTCAAAGGCAGCGAAACACCTTCCAAGAGCTGCTCAAAGTAGGATGAGCGCTCTTAGGATCTATCCCACAATGGGTAGAACAAAACAGACTGTAGACTGCTGTTCCTAGGCTTTGATCTTCCTTTTCTGTCAAGCTGTAGGAGCATACCCTGATCCTTTGCACAAGATGTGGCCAAGCAAGAGCATCCAGCTACTCCACACACACAGCAGGCACAGTCCCAATGCTTCTAGAGACTCCACACTATTGCCCAATCAGCATTGCATTTTCTCCTTAGTGTGACAGGGCAACTTTTTAAATTAAGTAGGGCAGAAACACAGCAATCAACATGCCAAGAGCAAAAATGAACCAGCCTGTCGCCATCAGGTTGAGTTTCACATTGTGCAGCGGGGTCCTTTAAACTCCCACCTCCCACAAGAGCATGTCACTTCATGCTTCCTGGACCATCCCCTGCATATCTGTTTGTGCACTCTCATGGTGAACCAGATCAGGGAACTGGTCTTGTTTTTCAAAACAAAAGAAAACAACAACAAAAAAAAAAACCAACAAAAAAAAACGAGGGTAAAATATCATGCAAAGAATTTTCCAGCGGGACCAGTTTCCCAATCCTACTCAGTGCATGAATGCACAAGTGTTTGTGTTGGCACAGGGCAGAGTGTGGCAGCCAGGGCTGCTTAAGCATTCACACAGACTCACAGCCTGCGTTCTGGGATGCTGACACTCATTCCCCAGCCCGCCATGCATTATGGAAATGCGTATCACCAGACTGCAGGCAACACACAAATCAGAGGCTGACTCAGAAGGCCACACAAGTTCATACAAAAATGAGGAAGGAGAGAGAGGCTGTAAGATTTCTTTTCTGCAGTGTGTGCTCACGATGGATAATTTTTGTTCCAAGGTCTGACAGCAGTGCTTTTGAATCCTCCCAGTTCTCCTGGGAGTAGGAGTACACAGTAGCTAAGGCCAGAAAGGTGTTTTGTTCAAACAGGAGCAGTTCTACTTTCATCTTGGGCCACCTGAACTGTACAAGAGGCCCAGTGAAATTGCCATTTAGTCCTGGACAAAGAGTCCATTGCACATCCTTCAGCAGAGAGGGCTGAGCAAAGCTGGAGTGCCAAAGGGCTATGGATTCCACAGCAAGGGAAGCTCATGGCCATGCCCATGGCAGCAGTGACACCATACCAGCTGTGCATGGAGTCCTCTGTGCCAGGAGTGCACAGAGCACCATGCCAGCTCTGATGCACTCAGCTGCCTCTCAGCTCCCTCGCAGCCAGCTCCTCTAGAAGCCTGGTCACTCCTCCAGCAATACTGAGAAGAGAGCTCCAGCCTGTGCTCCTGCTTTTCCACCTGGACAATGTACCAAACAAGTAAGCTACTACACTCTGCTTTCCTTCACACCAACCTGCTCCTTCCAGTCAAGCAGTGTAGCCCAGGCCAAAGACTGAATTTCACCACAGGTCAACACATCCACAGATGTGGCACACCACAAGCACTCGACTTTACTCTGTATCAGCGACAGGCTGTCACAATACTGCCAAAAGTGGGGTCCCTTTCGTCTCCCACGTTCAAGGCAGTCTGTGCTTTGAAGATGCAGTCTAATGAAAAAGCTCATTTCCCTGCAGCTAATCTCATGAGAAGCAGCCAGTTCAGTTTTATGTTATAAACCACTTTTCTTTAAAGATCCTTCCCTGCAGCTCTTTAACATACTTGATAGTTCAGGCATTTGTTTCTCGAGCTAGCACAAGAAAGCCACAGCCAATGTATAAGCTCAAAGGGTTGTGCAAAGTAGGTGCAGCTCACTGAGCCATCCATCCTGGGAAATTAATTTCAGTCTACTTCACCTGGCTTGAGAGATGAGCAGTGAACTGCCTAAGCCAAGACCAGGCAAACCTAGCTTGTCTTAAACCCCTCTGACTTGAAGTCACCAGCACTTCTTACTTCCTGGTGTAGCAAAACCAGCAGAGAAGATCCATTCTTACAGCAACAGCCACTTCATCTGCTTGTTTAGAAAGGAACAGACAAAGAATTGCTTGATTTCAGCTGAGGCTGGAGGTGTGCCACCCATTTCTGAAACCTGACAAAGTAAGGCTAAAAGAGGGGAGCATGACTGTGGTCAGAAAATCTTTAGGGAAACCTATCCATCAGAGGACTCCAGCAGCCCAAACCCCATTACCCACACACACTGGTCACTGTAACACAGATAAACGTGACCCTATTGCCAGCGGAAGAAATTAGAAGTGACAGTATCTAAATCCCTGCTGCCTCTTCCCCCTGCACACATGCAGCCCCTGCTGTGGATTTCAGGCAGGTGAGGAAGATGGTGAGGAAGAGCAATTCACCTCACACAAGGTATCAGCAGCCACAGCCACTTTAAATAAGAGCCTGGACTTTGCAGTGCTGCCTCCAGCACATATAAACACACCAAGCTTATGTCTTCAGCATCCTTTGCCAATTATTCCCAACCAGTTGACCTGTGGTGGATGCAAATTCCTTTCTTTTCCCCATCTCTTGTCACCCACCCACTCTGTTTAGGGATCAGCACTGAGGACTGCCATTGGAGTTAAACTTGCTACAGAACTAGAGTTTCTGACAAGTGCAACAGTGGACTTCAGACTGCCTGATTGCTCCTTAACAGCATGTGTGGGCTGGAGAAGCCAGTCTCCTCTCTCCATACACCTAAGAAACCACCCGGCTCCCAGTGAAGCAAACCAGCTGGCATTACAGCCCTGAGGCTGCTGAATGGAGTCCAAGGCTGGGTTTGAGGGAAGAGCTGCGAGTGCCCCCATTTGTTCCACTCAGGACTGGCTTCTCCCAGCAGCCCTGTGAGCTCAAAATGGTCAGCATGGGGCTGTTGGCCACGTGTCAGGATGCCGAGAGGCTCAGCCCTGCCTCCTCCTCCTGCCGAGGCCATGGCTGCAGCACAGAGCACAAACCTGCGGCACACCAGTGTCAGGACATGGCAGAGGCAGCTCAGGGACCTTGGTCCCACAACGTGCTCTTGTCATCCCTAGCCCTTTAGCTCAGGAAGTCCCAGCTCAGAAATCAGAGGGGTGGCTATAGGAAAGAAAGATCTGGTCTGTGGAATCTCAAGTCTTCAAATTAGGCTGGTGGCACCCTGTACATCCCTGATGCCTCTCAGCAGGAGAAGAAATGTGCCTCTGGCTGAGGGAAGCCTGTTTCCTGGAGACAGATGCCATGCAATTTGGCTGGTGGAACTACTACCCATTCCAAATGAGCTCCGTGCCAGCTTTTATGTGATCAGCAAACTGCCACAAGCAATGCTACAGCTGCACAAGTGCTCTGACCTGAGCAGACGTGGTCCCAGAAGTCAAAAACCAGCTCATCACTGTGCTACATAGCATTCTGAGGGGAAAGAAGCTGTCCTGCTTCACCTGAGGAAGGGAAGCCAACATGAAGCCAGGAACAATTGTCAGACAATTGTTGCAGTAAATGCAACAGCCTTCAGTGTCCCGACACATGGATAGGAGAGGACTCGGGTTCTTATCTCAAGGGTTTCCCTCTTCTCCACCCTGAACTCCAGCAATTACATAACATGAGATATACCAAGAAGGCAGGAAACAAAGCTCTAAGATATTCTTGAAGGATCATAGAAGCATTTTCAGTCTATTAGTGATACATACACATTTCTAATTTGAGCAAGTTGCTTGCAGGGCTACTCTTAATTAGTGAAATCTAAGTTTCAGATAAAAATTCCTCGTGTACCAAACTAAGAGCTTGTACTTAGGGCAGGACTTGTGGTTCCTAGCAGCTAGGATGTTTAAACCTCAGCAGAAAGATGAACTTGCAACCCTGGAGTAACAATGGCCTCAGCTAAAAACATGGGTAAACTTAAAGGAGTCTACTTAAACTTACAAATACTTAGCCTTACAACAACGAAAAAGCTGACCAGGTGTTCCAACTAGTTACAGAGTTACAGCAGAACTGCCCAGACAATGTTTTATAAGAGGATATATCCTATAGCAACCGGATATGCACAAGACAAAAAACGTTACCTTCTATTTGCTTACACTTCAGTGACAGAAATACCTGCCAGCTGCAAGGCCTGTGTTTCATAGCAACTCTGCTCTATCTTCCCAGCTGATCTGCTCACAGTTTACCTTACAGAACTTACATCAACTCCCTCATATCATGACAACAGCCCAAACCTCAACAACCCAAGACAAGGCCTTCTTAACTGCTTTAGTAAATTCCACATTTTCTTCAGAGGGATGCACAATGAAGTCTCCAATGCTTGTGAAATTATTTTTTGCTAACAATCTGTATTTTCCATACACGTATCCCAAACTTGTTCCCTTGGAATGCTGTATTTCACTATAATCTCACATTCAACCTCTCAGTTACAGAATCATCACCAGCCCTTGCAACCACAACCCCCATTGAAGAGCTGATGGATCGGGGAACTGGAAGCACCCAGAAAGAGCTGCCTGGCTTGAAAAGGCACCATCTCAATCTCTGTCTCACATGTGTCTCACACCAGATGGCAGGATCAGTGACATCCCATAAGCTGATCCCTTGGTGCTGTCACTTGTCGCTCTGGTACAGAAGACCCTGACGAACTGCAAGGGAGCTACAGAAGCGAGACGTGGGCAGCAAAATGAGCCAAGAGTTGGCATTCAGCAGCACTCTTCTGATTCAGTCATGGCCAAGCTCTAACCAGTTCTGAGGGACTCTGTTCTTGCACAGCAGGGCTCACAGCAGTTAGCACCAGTCTGTTAAGAAGGAACTTGTAAGTCTCAGTCAAAAGGCAGTGGATGGACACACACAGACCATGCAAGCAACTTTACATTTTGGGTTTGACCCAATGCAAGGCAGTTCCTGCATCCTGGCAGATCTTACACTAACACACAATGAACCCAATGAACCTTGTGGGTTCCTTCCAACTCTGGAAATTCTATGATTCTTGGTGTTCTTTTTATGTATGTTTCTATGGCTCACCATTGCCAGCTCGGATGTGATGAAATCAAGTCTCTCCCTACATTATGAGGCATGCTATCACATCTGTTTTATCCACAGGATCTCAGTGTTGACTAAGCTGAGGTGGTTTATAATGCAGAAGTCATCCCTGCTAACAGATGCAGTAACACTGCCATGATGAAGCCATTCACAAAAGGACTGAAACATCTCCACCATCTGTGGTGTCCTCCCTGTTCCCCTATCCCAAGGGTCTTCTCAAAGAGGCACTTTCAGCATCATGTCCTCCTGCCACAATAGTCCTAGCAGCTCCTGAAGGAAAGCAATGTGCAAGAGTTTTTGGGTCTCCTTGGAATAAGCAGCACTAGGTCAGATGGTCTTTGGGCACAGGCTGGAAGGACCACATTTCACTGAGTTATCCTAAGATAGAACACAGTTCACACGGCATGAATTCCCTCTGAGAAACATGCTTACAACCACTGCAGCACACAGCCAGTGATCTACCCACACAAAATGGTACAGATCAAGCTCACAGTGCTTCCTCCTAGGACACTAATGGTCTCTGTGTTCAGCTTTACAAAAGCACTGCTAATCCTGCACATACTACAAAGTTCTAACAGCAGTTGCTTACTGACAGCAGTTGCCCCACTCATAGTTAAATTATGCAACAGCTCAGTGAGATTATGAGAGCTGACTGGTGTACTTCCATGCTGAGTCACGAGGGTGTTGAAGTATCACTTCAGTGATGAAGCACCAAATAAAATTCTCCCATCAGAAACAGTCTTTAAAAACCTGCTGCTGCAATTGTGCTCCAGTCACCTATTGTTCCACTCATTTAATTAACGGACATTAGGCATTTCTTGACCAAACACCTACCGGATTAAACTAACTCTGAACTAGTCACCCAGTTACACGGTTTCACACCACATCCGTAGAGCAAAGCGCTGAAAAAGGGACTGTTACAGAAGCAAGATAAATCAGAGCTTCCCTTTGATCTCAGCTGTTATCCAAGTCTCACCTCATGACTTCATTTTTGATCTACAGCTTGTTCACCCGTCTTCCCCATGGCATTCTTTCAGAGCAGCCACCAAATCAGGTGGGGACGTTTGAGTTTACTGGAAGATGCAACTGTGTTTGTGCACTCTAGATGCTCTGCTGCCTCATATGGGCAATGGTAAGATTTTAAGTCATCATTGGGACATCCCTGTATTTTACACCTCTATACTGTGAAGAGACAAGATACACCACTAATGCAACCACTGATAGATTGACAGGCACCCAGGCAATAAAACAGTGCTAAAATTGCAAGGCAAGGTGAATGCTTTACTACCAAGTTACTCCTAGCACAGCAATGTCCCTTAGTTCAGACCAGTTTCTGTCAAGAAATGCCATCAGGATAGCCAAGATACTACGTAATGACAGATCAAACCTGTAAGACACTCTTCAAACATCACTAACTTGGAGATATTTCATATATAGCAATGAATTTCTGGGTCTACTTACTGACTACTAACTCTAGCCAGCACATTTTCCCTCTAACTAAAGCAGAGCACAAAATGCTGAAGGACCACTTTATGGGCCAAGTCTAAAAGCACAGGCTGAACCACTGGCATGTACCAGCACCATCACAACAACACTGAATGCTGTCCCAGGTGTGTAGTGTTCACCTTGCAATCCTCTGCTGATTGATTACAAAGGATTTCTCACACAACTGTACTTGCTCATCACTCTGAAGTATCCAAAACAGGTTCGGTTTGCAACAAAAGAGTTATGATCTTCTATTGTGAACTTTCACTTTCTTTTACTGGATACTGCAGTTTTCACAATTTCATAATATTCTGGGCCTGCAGCCAGGGACCCACTGGCTACATCATACTAGTAAATTAAATAACATCAGAGAACATCCCCAGGCACTAGGACACAACTTATACCATCAAATTATTAGAATGACTTATGGCATAGTTTTGAGTCTTGCCAACCAGTATGCCCCAAAATAATGAACAAGAAGGTTCTCAACAGGCAGTCTGGTGGGGGGGGTGTGTTACAGAATAGGCCAGAAAATTAGATTTCCAACACAATTGTGACTCTGGCATTTCTGTTGGCCACAGGACACCTTGTGTCTAATGTGCTTTACTGTACTGGGTTTGTGTGGCAAGATTATGGTAGCAGGGGTGCTACAGGGGTGGTTTCTCATGGGGGAAGACAGAACTTCCCCCATGTCTGACAGAGCCAGTGCCAGGCATCCAGGACAGAACCACTGCTGGCCAAGCCCCAGCCCATCAGCGACAGTGGCAGTGCCTCTGGGATAACACAGTTAAGAAGGGGAAAGAAGTTACTGCACAGGAGTAACTGCAGCCAGAGAAGAGAGGAGTGAGAATATGTGAGAGCAGCAACCCCACAGACACCCAGGTCAGTGGAGAAGGAGGGGCAGGAGGTGCTCCAGGTGCCAGAGCAGAGATTCCCGTGCAGCCCCTGGTGAGGCAGTTGTGGCCCTACAGCCCAGGGAGGCTCACGGGGTAGCAGAGATGCACCTGCAGCCCATGGAGGAGCCCACAACAGAGCCGGGGATGCCCAAACGAGGCTGTGACCCCATGGGAAACCCACACTGGAAGAGGCTTCTGGCAGGACCTGTGGTCCCATAGAGACAGAAGCCCACACCAGACCAAGTTTGCTGACAAGACCTGTGAGCCTTTGGGAGACTCATGCTGGAGCAGACTCTTCCTGAAGGACTGCATCCCATGGGAGGAACCCAGACTGGAGCAGTTTGTTTAGATCGGCAGCCCATGGGAAGGATTCCCATTGGAGAAGCCTGTGGAGATTGTCCCCTGTGGCAAGGACCCCACACTGGTGCAGGGGAAGACTGTGAGGAATCCTCCCCCCAAGGAGGAAGGAGCAGCAGAAACAACGTGTGATGAACTGACCACAGCCCCCATTCCCCATCCCCTTGAACTCCTAGGGGGAAAAGTTAGAGAATTTGGATTAAAGTTAAGCCAAAAAAGGAGGGGAAAATGGGGACAAGATGTATTAAAGATATGAGTTTACTTCTCATTATCCTACTCTGATTTGATTGGTAATAAATTAAGTTCATTTTCCCAAGCTGAGTCTATTTTGCCTGTGACAGTCACTGGTGAGGGATCGCTCCCTGCCCTATCTCATCCCACAAGTCTTTTGCTGTATTTTCTCTCCCTGCCCAGCTGAGGAGGGCAGTGACAGAGCAGCTTTGGTGGGCACCTGGAGCCCTGCCAGGGTCAACCCACCACAGTTGCTCACAAGAACCAGTGTAAGAAGTTTTGGTGAATCTTTTTAGCCCCTCCTGGCTGCATGCTGGGTGGGGGGATGGCACACTGAGCATTTAGCACTTTTGAGCTACTACACTAATAACTTCTAATTATTCATAATCGCATCTTCCAGCTTGTACAGAAAGAAGCTCACCAGTGTTTCACAGCTCACTGCAAGTACAGATGCAGACTGAGGAACTTTTTGCAGGTTAAACACACTTCAGAGGGAGCCGGTGCTGCTGGAGGATTAAGCCAGCAGCTTTCCTCTGCAGGCCGTGAGTCAGTCGATGTGAGAGCACGATAGCAGAGCACTCCTTGCCACTGCCCAGACATGCCAGAGTCAGCCTCTTTTGTTCCATGCTTTGTTCACTGATGGGAAAGTAGTCACGATCTAGATGATTCCTCCGTTAGGACAGAAAGAGATTTAGAAGTCAAAGCTGTCTAGCTGCAGGCTGTTAGGCAAGTTTCGATGCAAGCCTCACCACCACTTTTCCACTGCATGTAGGTGCCATTACATGCTGCTAGAGCCAGTGAGGTGGACAAATCTCATTTGTCCATCAAATCTGCTCTGTGAGAGTCTCTATCATAGTTTCATAAGCAACAGAGCACAGCAAGCGAGTGAAGAATATCACATATCTTAGCATCTGTGATAGATATGAATTCAAGCAAGCTTTGTGCTTCCTCTAGTTGGGTCTTTTACCCATCAGCGTCTTGACTGAAGAAAGCCTGGACTCTGCCCCTAAAGAAGATCCCTATTAGCTGGTCAATGGGATAACAGGTTCTCTCTTTTGCAGAGATGCTTTACCAGAGACTGATGTTTTGGTAGATCAACAGGCTGCTCTGAGCTTCTGTGGCTGTGTAGCGCACAGGCATCAAAACTCCCAGATCACCATCCTGGGGCCAGGGCACACAGCCTTCAAATTCTGCTGTCAGCTGGATAACAAGAAGCACATGACAGGTATAGATATCTCTCTCTATAAATATATACATACTTTTATTTGTATTTCTCCACTCTACTGGTCTCAAAGCACAGAATAAGACCTCATTGGATTCTGCACTGGGACAGTAAAGAGCCAGGTAGTCTCTTCCTACAGCACTGTAGCTGCTAGCTCTGATCCCCAGGGAACATAAAAAGGCTTCCTACCAGCACAGCCACAGCAGCACTACTGCTACGACAGGGAGCTTCACAAGACCTCTCATCTGGAACTCGTTACGTTAATCACCGCTTGCTCTCTACAAGGCAGACTGGCTCCACTCACCCCTGCCCACCTCTGGCTTCAATCTACAGCCTGCTCCTCCAGTAATCCCTATATGCAAGGGGCTGGACCGGAGCTGCTGCCTGGCTCTGACCAGGATGTGTACAGCCACCAGCATTAGAAACTAATTAGCAAGAGCTTTCCTGTGTACAGCACAGGACAGTCATGGTCTGCAGTGCTGCCCAGAAAGCATTCAGCATACTCCCCTTCCAAGTGGAATGGAGTTCAAGTTTCCTTACATTTAAAAGAGGCAATAAGCTCCTCATCACGTGGCAGAGGCAGACAAAGAGCAACCCCCAATCTCCAGCTATGGCTTGTGGGCGCTCAGGTGATGGAGCCAGCGCACTCTGAGGAGTTGCTGTGTGAACTGGCTGTACTTTACACAAGTCTGGCTGACAGGAGTGTGTGCCAGGGACTGCCCACAGCCAAAAATCAAGACTGTTGGCCTTTGTTTCCATGACTGGCAAGCAAGACATTGACATTACTGCACAGGCAGTGCCGAAAAGTTACACAGTGGAGTATGACAACACGGAACCTCCATGCAAGGCAGAATACCCATGAGTATTTTAAGCTGGTTGACAGGCAGTTTTCCTATCTGCTATATCAGCACCCTTGATTTAGTTGGGAGTCATTCTGCAAGAACAATCCTGAAGACCTTTCAGTTATTAGAAAAGCCTGAACACTAAGACACAAAGAGTGGACATTAAAGAAAACAATGTTGCAAAAACATGGGCTATGGAGAATAGAGTTCTGCCAGAGAGCAGAGCAGCAAGACAGAAGTGAAGCAACAAGAGTTCTTCAAATGATCAACACCCCAAGGAGTTTCTAACTAGAAGCCTAGCAGGGAAAGCCATGACTTACAATACCTCCATGACTCAGTTGTAACTGCAGCTCCAGTGACTCAACGGGAAGTTCTATTGCCAACTCCATCCAAATCCCACTAACACCCTGGTTCCCATCCAGCAGAGCAAGCCTCACTGGCGAGACTGGTCTCAACAGCAAGATACAAACATTACAGTCGAGGGTGGCAAGGAGCCCAAGCTAACAGACGCTGTTGGACACATGCCGGTTCCACAAGACCCAGAACGCTGACTGCAGCCAAGCACTGCTTGAGAAACAGAGAGCTTGGGAAACCACCACATTAGCAGATGTTGCCCCACAAAAGTTGCTTCTAGGAGGTCCGAATGTTATCTCACCTTGAGGTGAGGTATCACAGAGCTGTAACTCCTCCATTAGCATCTCCACAGTAGAAAGCGCACTATCCTGGGTTTCTAGCCAGGCCAGATAAGGCTTGTTGCTGTGGTACACCAGTAGCCAGCAGAGCAGCAGTTCAAGTGAAGCACACTCACCAACTCTAACTCAGAGACCTGTTAACAAAGCTGATACTCAGCACTCCAAAGGAGGCACCACAGGCTTTCTGCATTTAAGAGTATCTTCCCAGCTCAGAAGTGAACCTGTAAGAAACACCAGAAGTCCTTGCACTGTTGGTCAAAACAACTTCCCCATTGTAAGTTCACTGCTTATATCAAAGTCTAGGGGATAACAAAGGTTCCTCACATCTAATGCACAAATAAACAGCGTCTTTAAATGTTACAATGCTCTGATGCCTACTCAACAGCTCAAAACCATCCCCTCCAAATACATCGAGTTATGTTTCTGCTCACTTCAGAATGCTGAAACAGGACCCAAGTATAGTCCCTAATTTCTCCCTCAACCTTTAGCAGAGCAAGGCTACAGTTGCACTAGAACAGGAGAGAGCTGCTGCTCTAGGCAGCAGCTGATGTTCCCCACTGCTTTGCTCGACAAACAACACTTGTCCAGTCTGTTTGTTTATGGAGAGAGTTACCATAAAAGTTCCACAGATAAAAATCCATCACTTTGAGCTAAATCGCTCTCAGATAAAGGCACCAAAGTAAAGGTGTCTGTGCTCCTCTCAAAGGCAACATGAGATCTAGCCAACAAAGCCTTGACAAAGCTACTCACCTTGGCATAGACGTGCAAGGGCTGGTCAGATAATTACTCTCTTTGGCTCCACTGATTACATCGCCTTGACTCTAATGAGGGCTTAAGCACCCAGCAGACACAGACACCTACATTTAGGTGCCTTAGCATCAGCTGAACGCTGTCCTGAGGGACTAGTACCATTTGAACACAGCAAGCCCATCAATCTTCAGCTGTCATGGAGTGCTGTATTAAACATCTACTCTTTATTATCTCAAAGCTATTAGGATAAAAATACTAACGCTGCAATGCTGAAACACTGCAATTTTATAATTGGCAGCACCTACTCAGGAAAAGGCTTTATCTTCTCTCTCCCAAGAAGTTCCCTCCTCCCTGTAAGGAGGCCCTAAAATCCCAGCTCTCCAGATGCCAGAAACAAGTGTGGAATGTCCCTCTCAGAGGTATAGTGTGGTTCCTGGTCACAGGAATCACTTCAAACAAGGCTGGGACAAAGTGCTAGTATACAGGCCACCTGAAGACATCTGAGTATTGGCAATGCAAAATACATACTTAAAATGGACTGATTTTGCTGCTAAAACAGCAGCCTACATTTCAGGTTCGTGCACTAACTTAATTTTAGAAAGCTTACAGGTTTCTCACACTTGCTGTAACTTGTCTCAGGTTGTTAGAGAGGATTGTTTGGTTTCCAGAAGTTTCAGAGTGCTGCCATTAAAAATGTTAGCTCTTCTCACCACTGGAAACTGAGAAACTTGGAACAAAGACTACAAAACTGCACCAGACCCTCCTTACACCATACAAACTCCAGGTCATTTGTCACTGCACTAAGCAAAGCTGACCAGATACAGCAGTCACCACTTCACTGGGAGATGGCCCCAGGAAGTGAGTGTTCGGATGGAGAAGCTCTGTTTATAGTACGATGAATATTGTGACACTACTCTGTATATACTATAGAAGAAAGTGTTTCCTCCTTATCCACTGCCTGCATGTTTAACAAGCAAGCTGGACTACCTAATTTCTTCTAATTAGTTTACATTCAGATAGGAATGACATCACCCTTGGAAAAAGGTTTGGCCTGCTCTGCTAAGCTTGTGTCAACCACCAGCATGCACCTACACCAGATGAAACAACTAATCCCTGTTTCCCCTCACGATACAGGCTGGACTGCTCACTGCCTTCTTGCAGCAGGATCTGCATCTTGGCTCAGCTGGCTTTGTGGCAGTGTTATACTGTGTAAAAGTTTCCATTTGAGAGAATAACAAGGTTAATCTGTTAGGATGTTAAGACGTATCCGCCTTCTTACTTCAAGGCAAGTCCATGCCCCCATCATAACAACAGAGGGCAATTCCTCTTATAAAGGGTGCTTTAAGCAATAAAGCAATAAAGTGTCACCCTGAAGGAGACCAGGAACCTCCCCGATCACTCCTGCAGGTAAGAGTACTCAGGAAGAAAACAACTATTGTTTGGCCACTTTCTTGCTCCTGTTTCTTATTCCAATGACAATGTGCTCAGATGAGTCAAGTTACACAGCAAGAACCAAGGGCCAAGCCATGTGCCAGCAGCAGGGGCACCCTTCCCAGTGATCACACCACCAAGAACCCAACACAACCACGGAAATGCCCACAGCACTGCAGTCGGGCAGTTTGAAAGCACTGTGCCCAACACAAAAGGTTTTCAGCCACTCGATGCGAAGGCAGATTAGTCCCTGACACTGACATTTTGACATGGGGGAAAAAACCCCATGTGATCACCAGAAGGGAAACAGCCTCAATGCTGAGTCACCCTGGAGAGCCCCGAGGACTTGTGCTCCTCCATGTGCACACCCTGGAAACCCCTCGATCTGGAGTGCCACTCAAGCTTGAGTGTCTCTTAGGCACAGGAAAACTCCAGACAAGCATTTACTTCGTGTCCTTCTCATTTCTAGTAAGAAATATTTATCACGGGGGAATTTGATCCAAATACAGTACAGAGGCTGCAAGTTAACTGCAGTTTTTCCACTTTATTAAGCAGAAGCTTACTCAGAAGTTGAGAGCAGAGCCCTCCTCCCATGGAACAGGGCTGCCTACACTCACATGTTTGTAATTTTTAGCTATCTCAGAACGACTCACTGCCATGTGGGCTAGAAGGGTCCATGTCCAGAGCTACAGGCAAAGTTCACAGACAGAATGGTACAGCAAAAACAGAGGTATTTTGAGCAGCTCAGATCCCACTGTGCACTTTGTTCTGCCACTCCTTATCCAGCTTGTGCTGCAGTTCACCCCTAGTAAAGTTTTAAATCAATTGTTCCATTTCAGAAAGAAAAAAAACCCGCCAGTTTTGACTGTGATGGCCTGCCTGCTCACACGCTACCTCATGCTCCACTTTTTCCTCCTAACTCATGCAAAGGAAAAGACTCCCACAACCGGTGCACACTCAGGTCTGGTGGGGGGCACCTGGGAAGCAGGGAGATTCCTGTCCCTCATCTCAGAAGGAAGGGATGAGACTGGGGCTTTGTGCCCCTCGAGGGGAGGCCACAAGGCCTCCTGCCACGCACCCGCCGACCGCACACGGGGCTCGCCGGCGCCCAGGCTGCCAGCACAGACCCGGAGCAGCTCGCACAGCAGCTCGCAGGACTGCGGAGCCAGGTTTCCGCGGAAAGGCGCTCGCCGGCGGGGCGGGAGCAGGAGCAGAGCCATCCCCTGTCCGCGGATGACACCTGGCGGCTGCGGGACCAGCGCTCCCCACGGCTCAGGGCTGCCCCGAGAGCTGCTCCCGGGACACGGCAGCCGGGACAGGCCTTGCTGCCGCGGGGTCACCACGCTCCGGGGAGCGGGGCCAGCTCCGAGCCCCGGCACCGGGGCAGCCGTGCGCCCAGCCGGGCACCGGGACCTGGTTTCGGTGGGCAGAAATCAGAGTCCGGGTGTACCCTGCACCGGGCTGGGGCTCTCAGGCACAAAGGCGGCGGGGAGCCGCCGACCCCGTGCTCCCCGAGGCTGTGCCGGGGCACGGCAGAAGCGTCCCCGCTTCGGGAGTCACCCGTGACTTGGGCCACAGCCGAGCCACCAAGGGCCGCA
>VZRN01006293.1:928914-963247 GCA_013397935.1 Dasyornis broadbenti | reverse complement strand
GGAGGCTGTGGAGTCTCCCTCTCGGAGACATTAGAAACACACCTAGATGCATTCCTGTGTAACCTGCCCTAGGTGACCGTGCCTTGGCGGGGAAGTTGGACTAGATGATCTTAGTCAAAATGTAGTGCTAATAATGCCAAGGTGTAGGTTCAATCTCCATATAGACCATTCACTTAAGAGTTGGTCTCGATGATCCTTGTGGGTCCCTTTCAACTTGGAATATTCTGTGTTTCAGTGATATCCAGAAGTCTCTTACAACCCTAGGAATGCTGCAATTCTGTGAAGTAGAAACCTACAAACACTTGCCATCCCTCCTCCCCTTTTCCCAGGCAGAACTTCACTACTGACATCTCTAACTCCTCTCCCTATGTGGTGAAACACTACTGTAGCTGTAACATGTATTAGATTGTTTAAAATTTATCTATGTGTGCTTAAATGGGCACCTCCATTTCAGAAAAGCTGACTGTTCTGAACAGTTTAGTAAATAAAAGGAATAATATAGGCTCAGCCAATTTCTTATTTTTTGGTTCTAGTCAACGGTAGGAGGGATGATGATTGCTTTGCCTGTGTTGTTTTGTCTCCACGTAGGACAGAGGTTCTGGTTTTCAGCCAGTGATAGAGGAATCTCTGCAGAACTGAGTGTGAGGACTGTGTGACAGACAACAGATAAACAAAGTTGTTTGTCAGCTCATGTTATAAACATTAATAAATATTAAATAAAAGTATCTACACTTTCATTTAAAAATTATGAAATATTGCTAAATTGGGAATGGGTTGAAAATCATAATGATTCATGTGTTTATGGTATACTTAAACTGATGGGTATAAAACTTAGAGAAGTTTATATATTAAACTCCCCTCCTGGCCAACTCTCTGCAGTTAATCCTGAGCATGACTTTCTCTGGTACAGAATATCCCCCAGTTCCAGCTGTCCTGGCCATGCTTCCACCCAGCTTCTTCTGCACTTCCTCACTCTGGCAAAGCATGGGAAAATGAAAAGTGTTCGATTTACAGTGAGCACTATGTAGCAACAACTAAAATGTCAGTGTATTGTCAACATTATTCACATGCTAAATTAAAAAGCACAGCGCTGTACCAGCTACTAAGAGGAAAATTAACTCTATCCCAGTGTCGTGGTTTAACCTCAGCTAGCAAATCATTACCGTGCAGCTGACTCCTATTTGTTTGCATTGCACTACTTCTACATGGCCTCGGATAGCTTTTCTTTCTAATTCTGTAGTTAGACTTTTGTTAGCGTTTTAAAAGTACATCTTTATTCAAAGAATAAAAGAAATGGCAGTCTGAGGGTGTAGACAGTAACATGTCTTAGAATGAGAGCTTGGAGATGTGAAAGTCATTAAACAAAATAATATCTGACCAGTTAATAAATTTGTAGTGTAGCAGCATACAGTACAGCAGCAAAGAAAATAATCACATTCCACCTAGAATTAGATGCTAAAGAAATTACAGGAATTGTATTCTGGACAGAGAAGAAAATAAATAAATTTTTGAAATAAGCTTTTTTTTTTTTTTTCCCCCCTAAACAAGAATGGCAGCAGAATAAAGTAGATATGCCTATTGGTAGTTGTCCTACCTTTTGAAAAGCTGATCTTTCCTTTTATTTTGACAGGCAGTAAAATATGTGGTTACTTTTCCAATCTGTTGTCATTTTGTCTTTTTCCATTTAATATAAGGAAATACAGGAAATAAAGAAATGCATGCTAAATACTATAAATGGCCAACACTATCAGCCCTATTAAATGAATCAGTGTGAATCTTCTACAGGACACTTTTTCTATACTTGGAATAGATAATTTCTATTGTTCATGTAATTTGATCAGTTCTTTCTGCAGGACTTTAAAAGGTGCTGTAAATCCACTTCAGATTTAGCTGGTTATTTCAATTTTTTGTTTTTAACCCTGTCTACCTCCATGCTCTACTTACAGGAATGAAAAATATTGAAACTATACCGTTCAGAAAGTTTGACTGTTGGAACAGTTGGGGAATTCCTTGTCATTTAAAGAAAGAGGACATAGCACATTGGTTTGAAGACTCCCCCAAGTTTGTTGTTGGGAATAGGACAGAATGTTAATTTCTGAAATATTTCTATTAAAAAAAAAAGAAAAAAAAGAGAAGCATCTATCTGTGATAGCAATATCCAAAAAGGATGTGTGGGAAGTTATTAATTAGCTGATAATGAGTATATAAAGTTTACCTTTTGAACTCTGGTTTATTTAAATTTTCTGGAGGCTTGGGGATGCCTCTAGAGTCAGGGTTATTAATTTTAAGTTAAATCAAACTCATTAGAATTCCTTTGATATGGAAATTCAGTAAGAAATTTATCAAGAATAAGGTTTATCATGATCTTTTCAGTATTTCCTAGATTTGATGGAGTAGGAAACACACAAGAAAAGCCTTTTTTGTAGTATTCAGGCATTTCTTTCTGGCTGAAATGGAAAATCTAAACTATGGTAGTTGAAATTAAAAAAACCAACCCAACCCAACCCAACCCAACCAAACCAAACCAAACCAAAAAAATCTATCACAACCCCCTAAGAAATGATGAAACTGACCTTAAAAATTTTGTGCTGCAGTTAAAGGATAAGGAAAAACTTTGAGGTATGTCCGGTTTCTGTATCCTCAGGCTCTAGTTGATTTTTTTTTTTTTTTTTGAGTGATATGGGAGAAAATGGAGGATTTATGGATTTTATTTATTTGATCTCAAAGGAAAATTTAAGAGACTTCATGTGAACTTCCCAATACTTCATATGAAATCTGTGACAGAAGCCTGGAATTCCTAAGATCAAAGTCAATGCTTTAAGAATATGGCTGGTTTTTACCTCTTATGCCCATCTGCTGCATCCCCAAGTAAGATCTGGTGGTTTTGAGCCAATTTCAACCCAGGGCAGTGTCTGCTCTCATACGGCTGAGTATAGACATAAATGGTGGTGTAAATTACCAGATGAATATCTCTTGATAAGAAAATTGGTCAGGTTTAGTGGTAATTAACTTCTGTGTTCAATCATAATTATGTATTTGTAATGATAATCAAGTTAAAAGAATAAGAAATTAAAAATAGCATTTGTCACCAATAAGAGAATGGAAAGTTTGAAAAGACTGGTAGATTTAGTCTGCATTTACATTTGCTGTTGAAGACAGACACCCCTTAAAAATCCTTAATTTTTAACTTGCTGAAAACTTGCATCAAGTGGCATGAAAGTTATGACAGCAGCTTCTGTAGGTAGTAGACATCTCATCCCATAGTACTATTTCATGCAGAACAATTACTAGTACTTATTTTTGTCTTGTGTGTGTGTGATTCTTATATCTACTGTGATGGAAAAGTAATGTTTAGAAATAAATTTATATACCTGTATATTAAAGAAAACTCTTTAGAATGATGGAATAAAGTAAAAGCTTTGGCTCTCATTTGTATTAGAATGCCTGCCACTAACTGCAGTACATTAGATATAAATTCATTTTAGCTTTGATGGAAAAGTTAATTTTGGCTTTGTTAGATATACTGAGTGAAAGGCGGACAGAAGAAACAAGAGTATGGTAACTTGTAGGTATGGATTTCAAAAGCATCTAAGGGATTTCAGCAAATAACTTTCAAGTGTCAGAATCAATTGAAATTGTGTGTCCTTAAACATTTTTTTAAAACGATGCCTTACTTCACTGAAGTCCTGATTTAGCAAAGCAAAGATAGTTTATTAAAGTTAAGTGCTAACAGTATTGATTTTTGGTCTTAATACTACTACTACTTCCCTATCCTCAAGGAAATTTCACTTACTGAAGACTTGTATCTATTATCTTCATGGTTTTTTTGGCTGGTATTTGTGTGCATGATTTCACTAGACACTGAGAATTTTCCTATCCAGTATACAGTATGAAATCAGAAACGTACGTGACCTTCCAGTCCTGTTCAATATCTTTCAGTCCTGTTCAGTATTGACGATCTGGATGAGCGGATTGAGTGCATCTGCAATAATTTTGCAGATAACACCAAACTGTGTGAGAGTGTCTACCTGCTGGAGGGTAGGAAGGCTCTGCAGAGGGATCTGGACAGGCTGGATTGATGAGCCGAGGCCAGTGATATGAGGTTTAATAAGACAAGTGCTGAGTCCTACACTTCAGCCACAACAACCTCATGCACTCCCTACAGGCTTAGCGAAGAGCAGCTGGAAAGCTGCCTGACATAAAGAACTTGGGGGTTCTGTTTGGCAGCCAGCTGAACATGCATCAGTGTGTGCCCAGGTGGCCAAGAAGGTCGATGGCATCCTGACTTATATCAGCAGGTCCAGGGAACTGAGTTTCTCCCTGTACTCAACACTGGTTATAGGCCACACTTTGAGTACTCTGACCACTTTTGAGCCCCTCACTGCAAGAAGGACTTTGAGGTGCTGGAGGTTTCCGGAGAAGGGCAATGAAGCTGGTCTAGAGGGTAAGTCCTATGAGGAACAGCTGAGGGAGCTTAGGGTTGTTTAGCCTGGAGAAAAGGAGGCTCAGGGGTGACCTCATCACTCTCTACAACTGCCTGAAAAGAGGCTGTAGCCAGGTGGGAGTCGGCCTCTCCTCCACGTAACTAGTGACAGGACAAGAGGATATAGCCTTACGCCGTGCCAGTGGAAGTTCAGGCTGGACATTAGAAAGAATTTCTTCACAGAGGAGTTATCAAGCATTGCAACAAACTGCTCAGGGAGGTGGTGGAGTCACTGTGCCTGAAGGTGTGTAAGAATGGAATGGACATGGCACTTAGTGCCCATGGTCTAGTTGATGTGGTGATGTGTGGTCAAAAGTTGGTATTGATGATCTCAGAAGTCTTTTCCAATATAATTGATTCTGTTATTCCATGATTCTTTGGCATTTCAGTTTACTGTGAGGTCACTCTTGAGCTACCGTAGTTGCATGCTAATCAGGCTAGACCCCAAAAACGCCAAGTGGAAAAAGTGTATCCCTTATTTGCTGGTATTTTTCTGATTTGTTAGGCCACATTTACCTGTTCTGATTGAAAACATAACTTTACACTTTTGAATGTGTTTGGACTATGAATCAACTAGAAATTTAAAGAAATTAAATCTACAAAAGATTTTATACAAATTTTTCACACAAATATTTTTTAAAATTTGTGGGGTGCTTAGATTCATGTTGCAAGTTGATTTTGGCTTTTTGTTTCCTTCCCAGCATCAGAAGTCAATGAGTAGACAGATGTAGTATGTGCTTTTTGAAGTTTATTTAATCTTAATTTCCCTTAATGAACTTCAGAATCTTTTTTAAATGACTAATCAGCAAGAAAAAAAAACCCAACTAAGATTATTATGCTATGAATATAGATAGTAAGGACACTCTTAATTTTGTAGTCCAGAATGCCTCTGAGTGATTTACAGTACTGCCTTCTGTAGCAGGGGTCATGCTTCATGTTTGCCCTGTGGGCCATGCTGACCCATATAAAGTAGGAAAGGCAGGGGCTGCAGCCATTTCCTTATTGTATTGGAGACAATATGATGCTAGACCATCCTGAGATCTGTGATATATTTTGATTTATGAACAGCATTAAGCATATTAAACATTCTAATTAATATTGCTAAAAATATTAAAAAATACTAATAAAAACCACCTTAACAGGGAAAGTTTGGTCCTTTTAGTACACCTCCCTCCATGTGCATCCATGCAGGACTAACCACAGTACAGCCCTTAATCTGGACAAATCAGCCCAAATACTCTCCTTCTGCTTCAGAGTATTTTCTTTATTATTTTCACTCCAGTCAGGCATTTTCCCATCTAAAATTCTTCCTCATGTATCTTATGTCAATGTCTGCATAATGGTAGATTATGTCTTTAAGAGACTCTCCCACAACAGATAAATTCTGAAAGGTGACTTCCTAAAGAATTCTATCTACTGTGGAATTTTGTTGTTTTTGTGTAAAAATAAAGTATTTTCTTTTAACTTCATGACCTTTCCTGCCCACCAAGCCTTGGGATCTAAGCAGGAGCCTTTCTGAATTGTGCTTCTTTAGAATAGATTCCACAACAGAAGTTTAGGAAGGAATTCTGTCAGTCACTGGTGAGATAGAATTACAAGCCATGTACATTTTGAGGAGAAAAACAAATATTTCTCATGCTCGTATGGGAATGTTTCACTTAGGCTAGCCTGAAATGCTAAGAGCTAAAAGGTATTTTTACACATTGATTTAGGCTAATGAGTCTCTTTTCAATTTTGACAGATTGTCCCATCCCCTGGATTATTTCCACAGACATGCAGTACCTTCAGAAGTACCTCTGCAAGATTAGGGACCATATTTGCAGGCCTACTCCGCCTATAAAGGCGGATATGCTCAGTTCATATTTTATAAAGTATAGTGAGCAGAATGGGCAGAAGATGAACTCTTCACGATATGTATAGTGTACTTTGTTCTGCTATTAATCTCACAAGTAGAAATAATCTAGGTAACTCATTTTGGAGGTCACAGTGAGCAGCTGAGGCAGAACAGGGAATCTGCCATGGTTTTGTGTTATCCCAAATACTTATTATTCCAAGCATACCTTATCCCCCTCTCTATTTTTTTCCTTCTGTCTTCAAAGGGGTCAAAGACATGAACTCTCTATATATGCAGAATTGACAAGAGTTCATGTTTTTTGGGTTTTTTTTTGCTACAGATTACCAAATATGCTTTCACATATACAGTGATCAGCTCCATTTAGTTGCCAAGAAAGCGCTATTATTGGTAACCACCTTTCAATGCAGAACTGCTCTGGTAGTTGTCGGTTTCCTGTGGCTCCAGTTAGCTTTGACTTTTAGTCAAAGCTTTACTGTGCTAGGTTTCTCTCATACTGTGAGTGAAAACACTGCGCACACAATGTCCAAAGATTTAATTGAGCATATTTCCAGCTTAATTGCTGTATTGAACCTTTCCATTAAGAGTGTTATGTCATGTGACTGCTTGTATTGCTATATGAAGTGTGGGTAGTTAAGGCAAATGCCTCAACAGCATGGAGCTATTTGTATACTGGGTGTGTGGGATGGTGGTCAGGGAACAGAGGTCACACAGTTTATATATTTTTTGGGTATTTGGTTTTATGTCTAATTAATTTTATAACTGAAAGACAGATCTGTGTTTAGAGCAAGTTGCAATTCATGAAAAAAGTAGTTTTAGTAAAACACATTATTCCAAGTGAACAAAATTAAGCTATTTGGACAGCATATTTAAGCAAGCAAAAAAAGCCAGTTGAAAAGATTTTCTTGATTACTTTGCTATACATGAATAAGATGTTGATTCTAATTTAATCCAGACGTTAATGAAGAAATAATTTAAACCACATTTGTTGTTACTATTTAAAAAAACAAACAAAACCCCCCATGTTTGAGGCCCTGACTTCCAGAGAAACATAAGAGAATTATGTTCTCGTTACATTATCAGTATTTCTGATAATGCAGTTCTCACTGCATTGTCAGTATTTCTGTAGAATGGCCAATTCTTGGCCCTAGCTGAACCAGATTGCCCCAAATTTAAATGTGCTTCTGTGCAATATTTGACAAGATTAGGATTGTAACTGGTTACAGTACACTCAACTTGCACAATTACTATATAGGATGTCTACTAGTGGACTTAATCATTGTGTAAACATTTCTTGTAGATTTGAATAGAGCAAAAAATGGATTTCATTCTCTGTCTGGTGCTGTAATGGATCACATTCTATCACAGTAGTAACCACAGCCATCATAGAAGTAATTGATTCTAGTTCCTATTTAAGAGTATTACACTGCATATGTAGATAGTGCTTTATTTATTTCCTGTTACAGCACTCTAATTTCAACATCCTGACTCTCCTATAATTACTAGGCCTGATAGAAATATTCCTGCTCTTTCAGAGAAAGTCAAAGACAAGGAGACTAACTTTTTATACATGTTAAAACTTTATTTTTATAGAACCACTGCAACTTCTAAGAAAAATGGATCTATACCTCAAAGCTGTTAAATTAAAACTGGAAATTTGAAAGTACATTAATTTAAGGTTCTTCTCTGGAATCTGTAAAGAATTATAGCTTCTGTGTTTCACAAAACCAATGACTAAAAAGATGGATTAAATACCATTCCAACCCCTTCCTCACCCCCAGTAAGGGATTACGTTCCTTCTACCCTTTAACCCCAAAAAAGAGGGGAAAGTAGGATACAGAACTTTCAGGTTCTACTCTACCATATTCTTGACTCATTTTCTATTTGTGAAAAATTTCCTGTCTGACTGTAAATTATTCTTAGGTGACTTATTCTTCCCCCTCCAATACCTGAATGGCCTAAGCACCAAAATGGCCTATTGAGCATTTGTGAATTTTTGCTCAGCTGCTGCTTTGATTTTGGGTAAGCTAGCTCATGCCAAGGCCTGATGAATACTGGGAGCAGCGCCACTATGTCAAATCAGGAGCATCATGTGGGCAGGACAGATGGCCAGAGAGATTTACAGGACCACTATGCAGCAATTGTCTCCTGCAAAATTGTTGTCTCCTTAGGAAATTATGTTTTCGCTGACAGTGTCATCAGAATCCACTAACTTATGGAAATGGTAGATTACCAGTCCTCTAAACTGGAAGGTAAAAAATGTCAGCTAGCCCAGAAAGCTTTTGAAGTGGACTCAACAGCAGCCAGACTCTTGAGGCTTTTGTGCTTCCTGGTGTCACCCAGAGGACATCTGCACTGTGACAAAGATGGAAGGATGAACATTCTCACCCTTAGCTAGGTAAACAATTTATTTTTTTTTCCACATAAGTGCATGATATTAAAAGTTATGGGTTATAAGTTATGAAACCCTATGGCTTGAATCGTTAATAAGTGAATTCACAGGATATACTGCTCTGAAAAAAGGAAATTAAGCCCCTGTTTATCATATTTGGTTGCTGTGTTTCTTAATGAGATAATGAAATAAAGTTTAAATGACAGAGTTGACTCGAATTCACAGGATATACTGCTCTGAAAAAAGGAAATTAAGCCCCTGTTTATCATATTTGGTTGCTGTGTTTCTTAATGAGATAATGAAATAAAGTTTAAATGACAGAGTTGACTCTGCTATAAATTGGAGAAATCCAAATGGACCATGACAGCACTCTCAAACAAAATATGAGGATCATAACCTGAAAGGAAGCCAAATCCTATATTTTCTTATCTACTCACTGTTCAATAAACAGCCCCAGAATAAGAATAATTACTCTGATACTAACTGAAATTGAATTCTGAATAAATTTAACAGAACTAGAGATCTGAGTAATAATTAGCTCAATGGCACTGAAAAAATAGTAAAGAAATGCTTACTCTTAACTGCATGTCTTTCCAAACCATATATTGATTAAAAGAATTTAAATAGAACTTCAGAGTGTTGCTTTTGCATTACAAGAAAATTAAAGCTAATGAGAAAGACAATATAAAACATTTTTCCTATCATTGAAGGAAAAATGACTGACTGAACAGTTTTCTCCTGGAAAAAAACATTGCAGAGACATATGAAACAAATACTATAATCATTGCAAAGGTGCCTGAAATTTGTTAAAGTAAGCTTTTCTTCTTGTGCATTCTTCCAATTTGAAGCTGGAAAATACTAAAGATACTTGGATTTGCTGTACTTTATTGAAGCAAAGGCTAGGTAGAGGATTAATTAAGTAGGTGTTGATTTAAGGAGCCAAAAGAATATTCAAGCTATTCTCCATGCTGATATTTTTTAAAGTGGTATGTACTAGCTAGTCATGTATGGGATTCAGAAATATCAGACAAGGTTGGGAATTCAATTCGCTTAATTTTGGTGGAAATCATATGCATAACCTGCTGAAGGACATTTGAAAATCCCCTTATAGACGCACATGCATTTTTATATTTTTAACTCACTTTAAATGTCTTGCCCAAGGTAATTTACAAGCACAAATCCATTAAGTAATAGCAGATTAGTTTCCATATTGTTTTAGTTTTCCCTTACTCTACTGTGTGCCTTCAGTTATATTCACTGCATTCTTCTGTCTACTATTGGAAATAACTGCATCTTGTAATTTCAGCAGAGTGTGTTTGCTAGGTCCTCTCTGTCACAGAGACTAAAATGTGAAATTGCATATGTCAGAAAGAGAAGAATTTAAGGGCAAGGAAAACATTTGTAACTTTTCCTGCTCCTGAGGCCCTGTATACAAGGTGTAGTTGGTAGAGGCTCCTCAACTGGGCAAAAACCTACAGCCAGGATAGAGCATGGGGAGACTCAAGGTATCATACCTGGGATGTAGCAGTAGCTGCTGGAGAGACCAAGAGGCAGGATTCACGCACATGGATTGACCTCTTCTGGGAATACTTGACGAGGTTCTGTTACAATTCTGTTCTGAATTTAGCGCTCTTCTGTGCTTAGTTCGTTGTAAAGTATCAGCAGAAAAGAAACTCCTGATGTATATTCTGCTTGCTAATAGGTAGACAGTAGATGCCCTGCCACAAAAGTACTGTCACATACAAGGGCTCATGCTATCTGACTATGAATGATAGAATTATGTATTGACATTTCTTCCTCATATGAAGTTTAGGAACTTTATGAGGACACATTACTATTTGAGCTTATAGATATTTTTGGGGGTGAAAAACTGCATTTTATTCAGGAAACTGTTGTGAGTAAATAGTGTAGCCTTGTTACTTTTCAGTAGGAAGACTTAATTTCTTTTTCGCAATTAAATGAATACAAAATAGCACCTACAAAATGTAAGAACATTTGAGTTAATTTTTCCTTATTCTAATGTGAATGTTATTGAATTCTGAAATATTATATTTTCCTAAATTATTTAGTAGTTCTTATACATCTTTTCCATCTGTGGGGTGATCCGTCTGTCTTTCCTTAGATATACATTGAAATAAATAGAAAATTATTAGAGAAGCTGCCAGTGTATCAGTAATTTTTCACTGGAACCTAAGTAAACTTAGTTATGTAATAAAGTATTAGGTATTTCGTTGAAATGACAAATAATTTTTTTATTAAATACTATCATGTTCCTTTACACCTTTGTCTTTTAAAGTGGTGTGTGGACATACAATCTGATCATCAGGACTGAACAGTTCTTATTCTTTCTTTTAAGGAAAGACATGTTTTGCAAACGGTATTTTCATACATGGGGGTTAAATCATAGTTAATTCAACATTGAAAGAAAGTAAGATTTTTTTAGGATGTTGGGAAGTAATTGCAAATTCAATTGACATTTTTGACCTATTCCGTAACCTGGATTTACTCACCGTTTCACTTTTTTGAGAAAGTCATAGGTGCCTGTGAGATCAAGTCTTACAAATGTAAGAATTTGGGACATCAATGATGAAATTATAATGTCTCCATTTGGATAATGTATAAATTCTGCATATGTGGAATTAAATGGATTATTTAGTTCCTCTATTAGTTGCAGTTCCGAGAAGGAGCCCTGAGAGGTGAATTTTATGGTTGAGATAGTGAGGTTCTGCCCTGCTCCTTGCATGTTCCTGAAGAAAAATAATTTATCGTTTTATTTTATCTTACTGCCAATACCAGCTCACACCGAGCCAATAGAAACATTTCTGGCAAAATGTACTTTCATCAAAGAATGCTATTTTGTCATAACATAAGCATTTGATGCAATTCTCTTTTATAAAAACACTCTAAAGTTTCTTTTTTTTCCTGCTTAAGTTGAGAATACAATTCAAAGCTCAAGGTTTGTTGCAAAAAAGAAGAACCACCCCTGCTCAGCAGCCTCTGCTGTTGTGCTTTTCTGTTTGTCATTTTTCTTAGACCATTCACTGCCCATTTTGGGTTGAGGAGGGATGAAGAGAAAATGGGGCCTTTTCTACCAACACATAAAAATTGTTTAGTGCCCTCCTAGCATTTCATCTTCAGGCATTGAGAGTTCATTGCATAATTATTGCTTTCAGAGGAAGAAGAATAAAGATCTTTTTTTTTTCTTTTTAATATTGATTTAGTAAAATAAGAAATGTTGCTTTAAATGCAGGAGGCTGGAAGAACTAGTCTTAAAGTCTTGATATTCTTCCAGGATTTAAAAAAGCTGTTTAATGGAAACTATGTGTAAGGCAGAGTGGAGTTCATTTTGTTTCTGGAAGAAAAGTTTGAGAGAAGTCATATGGAGAATTTGCTAGTTAGGCTGTTGGAAACCATGATATAGTCTGTATTATGAATATTGCCTGTAGCGGAATCTCAGAATGACATATTGAACCATAAAAGATATAGTAGAACCCAAATATCTGTATAAAGTTTTTTCCCAAGATTTGTCTTTTAAATAGAAAATAGTTTATTTGCATTTTGAGCCTTAAATCCAAACATTTTGTCTTGCTGAATCTCTTAAAAACTGTCAGCTAACCGTCCCATTTCTTTCAGCTGTTTTGAACTTCTCTCTGGCCCTTGGAGCCGCTTGCAAGAACTTTCTAACCCAAAGCTCTTTTTCACTCTTGGTGGTTAAAAATCATCTGGAGCTGCTGTGACCGTGATTTGTTTTTCTTTTTAGTTAACTTAAGAAGTGGTTTCATATTAAGTCACAATTTTCTGGGTAAAAGTAGTCTGAAATCCCTGGATGCAAATTAGAAAATGTGAAATTTGGGTATAAATTCTATGATTTGGACCTGTATTTTTACAGTATACCTGACCAAGCTAAAAGCTAAGTTGTATATAGTGTATGAAGAAAGGTATGAACTACGTACAGGAAAATATCCACGTCCTGCAGTTGGGTCAGAGTGGCTGGAAAGTTGCCTGTCAGAAAATGGCTTGCGGATGGTGGTCGACAGCAGCTGAAGATGAGCCAGGGTGTGCCCAGGTGTCCAAGAAGGCCAATGCCATCCTGGCCTGTGTCAACATTAGTGTGGCCAGCAGGACCAAGGTAGTGATTGTCCCCCTGTGCTCAGCACTGAGGATGCACCTCAAATCTGGTGTTCATTTCTGGATCCATCACTACAAGAAAGGCATTGAAGTGCTGTAGGACCTTCAGAGAAGGTCAGTGGAGCTGGGGAAGGGTTTGGAGCACAAGTGTTACGAGGAGTGGCTGAGGGAGCTTGGGGTTGTTTAGCCTGGAGAAGTGGAGTTTCAGAGCTGTCTACAACTGGCTGAAAGGAGGATGTAGACAGGTGGGAGTCTGCATCTTCTCCCAGATATCAAGTGACAGAACACGAGGAAATGGCTTCAAGTTGCTCCAGGGGAACTTTTGATTGGATATTAGGAAAAATTTCTTCATATAACAGGTTATCAAGCATTGGAACAAACTGCTCTGGGAAGTGGTTGAGTCACCATCCCTGGAGGTAATTAAAAGAAGAGTAGATACGGCACTTAGGGACATGGTTTAGTGTTGGACTTGGCAGTATTAAGTTAGTGGTTGGACTTGAGCACCTTAAAGGTCTTATTCAATCTAAATGATTCTATGATTCCATACACTCTTCTAAAGCCACTGTTAATTCCTTCTTTCATATATGCTCCTTGTTCCTCTTCTAAAAGACTTTTTAAATTAAGAGAATTGTGTTGCATTAAGCAGTCAATGCTGCAGGGCTGCTCACCAAGTTCTTTTTATTCTGCATTAGCATGGAGATGGGCATTTGCTGCAGAGAAAACTAACCTGGATACTAATTGTGGATAAGACAAAAATAAAATGGCCCTTGATTCAAGATTAGGTTGTTCAGCCAACAAATGTTCAGAAACATTTTGCTGGCTTCATAGTTAGCTGCAGAAACTGGTTATGGGCTATAGGAGACCCAAAAAAACCACTTGATGAGACTTTGAGAAGAGCTTATGGTTGTTCATGTACTCTGAGTTAAGACACATGGGAGAAATACTGACAGGATATTCTCAAGAGGTCAAAACAACAAATAAGACTTTACTAGCATCTTTAGAAAATCAAGGAAAATTTGGCAAAAAGTTTAGTGCAACATTCAATCAACATAAAACGCTTCTCAAAGCATTACGTTATCCCATTCAATGTAGGAAACTCAAAGCTTGCTCAATTTTAAGTTACTCAAAAATTCCAGGAAGAGGGAATTACAAGAAGAAAGACAGACAGAAAAGATATAAGAAAATCCAAATACAGCTACCACTCCTGGTTCCAGGGGTGTTCAGCTAATAGAAATTCTGAGAAGAGATAGGGTAAAGACGTGCTAACCACACGTTCAGCCTTAAATGCCCCTTGGCCTTCCTGGGCCCTTCCCCCAGGTAGGAATTCTGGTCATTTGGCCACTTTGAAGCTGGGTTAGGGGCACCAGAGGCAGGTGTGGTGTTGCCTCCAGTGTGCCAGGGATTGACATCCACTGCCAGGCTGGGATACAGGCTCTAGGGGTGGGGGTGTAGAGGGCAGATAACTGCACCAGGGCATGGCCCAACCTGCCCCTTCCCCCACACACATGAATCCCAAAATGTCTTAAGACATCAATCTTTCTGGTCTGTCACGTGGGCTCAGTATGCTTATGGGACATTTTCTAGTCCATATTTGATCAGATTCTTTTTGGGAATAAGGATGGAAGTGAGGGGAGCTGGCATTTAGATTGATGCTTGGATTGGAGAAGATTCCTATGAGTGGAGTATACTCAGCCTGTTACTTTATTTGCCAGTCACTTATGCTATGTGTGTTTATCAGACAACTGGTTTTGCAATACTTAGGACGTACTGTTCTGTCCTGTTGTAAAATACCTTCTGCATAAGTAAAGCAAAGAATTTAATAGATTAAGTCTATATGAAAGCCATGTCAAGAAGACGCAATCTGCAGTAACAACCTGGAGCTGTGCTGCCACTAGTTTGAGAAAAAAGAATGAAATATGCAGGCTCTGAAAGGTTTTAGCAAATATCACTACTTTGGTAGGATGAAAGGCAACAGAGGAAGTGAGCAAGATTTTGGGTCACTGCTGTAATTCACTGGGTAGTGCAGAATCAATATTGCTTGCCCAGTGAGAGGCAGCATTGCGCTTTTTGTTCCTTCTTGACATAAGTCTGAGACAAAATAGAACCAGTTTGCATTCTTCAGTTTTATAGATTTTCAAGACAGAAAAAAAAAATCTTAATTTCATTCCTCAGCACCTTTCTAACCATGCTAAACACAAAAGACTTTTTGCATTTCCTCTCCATACTTTTATTCTGTTTTCTTCCTGTAGATTACAGATATCAGGTTACAGTGCATTTTGTTCTTTAGCATTTTGATTTTAATTTCTTTTGTTAACTAAATGCTGTGTGCATGATTGAGAAACCTCATCAACTCTAAAGTTAATTGCTTTTTGTGTCAATAGAAAGTTGTTGTGAATGAGTATTCTAATGTTTTGAAATGTTCTTTCTTGAAAGTGTTGGAGTTGTTAGAATTTAATACTGTTTTTTGCACCCTGGTATACAATAAAAGTAGTCAGGCTTCATGAATTTCTGAATGAATGCTGTCAGCTGTGGCAACAACACAGAATAGAAACTCTGTGTTTTTATTTCAGACATGATGTCTGTCTTGTCTGAGTCTCCTGAAATTCTATCATGAATATGTCTTTTTGGGGGGGAGTAGGTGAGGTTTGCTCTTTTTACAGCCAAGAAAAGTAATTGAATTGCTTTCTTTCGTGCAGAGCAGAGGAATCTTTTTCTTCTGTTGGGCCAATGTTTTTGTCATGAAGGTTAAATTCAGCAGCCTTTAGTGGTGAATCTGCTGTATAGTCTTCACACTAAGAATGAGACTTCAGGATTGTATTTGTTTCCAATTCTGTCCCCCAGAGCTCTGTCTCATCCAGAGGTATGTGTGCAGGAGAGACATAGTATTTGCGTATTAATGTGACTTTAATGAAAAGATTCCTCACAAACAGGAAAGGACGCATACCACTAAATGCAGGACAAGGAAATGGAAATTTTGAGATTACTCTCAGGGAGGACGATTATCTTCTGAGGATGATGAGCAATTTGAGAATTTATGGATTTGGATTAAATGGCAGACTGGCAAGGGTGACACTGTCCTGTGGCTGAGATAGTGAATGCTGTCTTTGCTTCAGTCTGCACTGCTAGGGTGCCAGCCCTCAGGAATCTCTGGCCCAGGAGACCAGGAGAAGGTCTAGAGGAAGGCAGGCTTTCCCTTGGTTGAGGACAATTAGGTTAGAGACCATTTAGTCAAACTTGACATCCAAAAGTCCATCGGCCCTGACAGGGTACACCCACCAGTGAGGAGTGAACTTGTGGACATCATTGCTAAGCCCCTCTCAATCGTCTTTGAATGGTCATGGCAGTCTGGAGAGATACCTGAGGACTTGAAGACAGCAAGTGTCAATCCAGTCTTCAAAAACGGTGAGAAGTAGGTCCCAGGGAGCTACAGTCCAGTCAGCCTTACCTCAATCCCTACATGTGGAAGAGAAGAAGCTGATTAGTCAGCATGCATTTACCAAAGGGAAATAATGCTTAACCAACCTGATTTCTTACTGCAGTGGAACAAGCGACTGGATAGAGGAGGGGAGAGCAGTTGTTGTCTAGCTGGATTTCAGCAAGGCTGTTCACGTGAACTCTCAAGATAGTGGGGGTTAGGTGAGTATACAGTGAGGTGAGTGACTGAACAGCAGATCTCAGAAGGTTGTGGTCAGTGGCACAGGGTCTAGTGGGAGGCCTGTAGCTGGTGGTGGTCCCCAGGGGCCCAGTAGTGGCTCCAATATTTAACTTATTCATCAAAGGCTTGGTTGAAGAGGTAGAGAGCCTCCCTAGCAAGGGAGCTGATGACAGAACTGGGAGGACTGGGCAATACCCAGAGTGCTGCTATTAAGAAGGGCCTCAACATCATGGAGAGATGGGCAGAGTGGAATTCTGAAATTCAGCAAAGGCAAGTGTGGTATCCTGCATTTGGGAAAGAATAACTCCATGCACCAGTACAGACTGGGGGCTGACCTGCTGGAAAGCAGCTCTGCAGAGAAGAGCTTTCTGTGGGCCCTGGTGGACAAGAGCCAGCACTGTACCCTTGTGGCCAAGAAGGCCAATGGTATTCTGAGGTGCATTAGGAAAGGTAGTACCAGCAGGTCGAAGGAGGTGATCCTGCCCCTCTACTCAGCCTTACTGCGGCTGCATCTGGAATTCTGTGTCTAGCTCTGAGCTCTTCAGTACAAGACAGACAATGAGCTCCTGGAGCAAGTCCAGAGGAAGGCAATGAAGAATATGAGGTGACTGGAACATCCCACTTATAAGGAAGAGCTGAAGGAGCTAGGCCTGTTTAGCCTGGAGAAGAGGTAACTGAGAAGGAACCTTACCAATATCTATAAATATCTGAAGAATTTGAAGGGAGGATGTCAAGAAGATGGAGCCAAGCTGTTCTCAGTGACGCTGAGAAGGATGAGAGACAATGGGCAGAAACTGATGCACAGGAAATTTCATCTGAACATGAGGAAGAACTTCTTTACTGTGAGGGTGACTGAGCACTGGAACAGATTGTCCAGAGAGGTTGTGGAGTCTACTTCCATGCAGATGTTCAAAAGTCATCTGGACACAATCCTAAGTATTAAGCTCTAGGGGACCCTACCTGAGCAGGAAAGCTAGACTAGGTGACCCACTAACGTTCCTTCCTACCTTACGCATTCTGTGATTCTTTAATCATGACTCCAACAGTGATTAAACAGTCTGTTTCAGCTGTGGGCTGTATATTTTTTTTTAAAGCACAATTCTAAGTGCATGTAAGATTAATATACATGGACTTGGCCAAAGGACAACTTTCATTTTAGTGAATCCAGTAATGGATTTTTAATGTGCACACTGCCTTCACAATAGAAGGTGGGCAATTAGATACCAAGTTAGGCCCTTTCCAATGTCTGGCTAGTATTTGGCAGGCTCATTATAGTGAATGTTGATTTGACATCCTGCTTTGACAGACTTGATGTTGCAGAGTTCATGTGCTGATGGAAGGAAACAGCACTGATTATCCTCCACCAGATACCTGTTGCAAAGACAAATGACCCAAACGAGCCAGCTCTGTACTCAGAAAAAGCTAGACAACAAAGTGCCCCTAGAAGTTTTCTAACCCCTGCCCCCCTGTTCTGGATCTAGGAGTAGGATTATGTGATAAAGCTGTTTTGTTTTTCTAGTAAATGCCAGCCTTTCATGGCTAACTGGCTGGCCTCTTGGTGCAATGTGTTATTGTTCTGTCCCAAATGAAAGCATGCTGGATGGAATTAGGAATGTGGGGCTAAGTGCCAAGGAAAACATTTCTGTGGCCAAAAAACCTGCCACCACTCAGCACCTGTCTGGGCATGAATTGAACATTGTAGCACTTGATCCACGGCAGTCAGACTGAGAGATGTGTGAAATTTTTAGCTGTATGCTCTCAGTACTCGAACACCCTCCTGGGAAAAAAGCATATGAAGCACAATAGCTTAACTCCTTTTGTGGAACGAAGGCAGCCTAGAGTGAGGCTTGCTCACTTACTTTTCCACCTCTTGTTTGTGGAAAATGGGTAGAAGAAAAACACTTGCAAATCAATGCAAATTCCTGTTAGGTTAGAGGCACTGGAGCATGATGAAAACTGGGGAAATAGGGAAAGAATGGGGGAGATAGAGATGGATTTCAGCCTAGAAGTGCACATTATATTCAGTTCAGGATAATATTTCAGTTAGCATTTACTTCTTACAAAGAAATTCTATTTGTAACTGCTCAGCACTGGTAATTTGTGACAGAGGAATAACTTCGCATAGAGGGAGGGCAAGGAGGCCTGGTTACAAGGAGTTAAAAGTGGCATAAAGCAGGAATGTCAGAGACATAACAGGCTCCTTGCAAGAGAATGAAGCTTTCCTCCATGAATTATCTTGTAGATCATCCTGGAATCCGAGTATTTAGGGTCCAAGCCAGCAGTCACCTTTGGGCAACAGAATTAGGGTGGGGAATGAATCCAGGGCTGGGCTGACTTGTCCTATGCACTCCGGATTGGTGCTGGTGCAAATGTATATAGGAAACCTGCTTGTAACACATCTTTGCAGACTCTGTGTAGAACTGCATAGTGCAGTAGGACTCTGCTCAATGCACTGTTCATTAAAGTTTTACATTTCAGCACAAATATGTGTGTGTAATTTTCTTCAAGGGGTACCACTAAATTTCCCCAACAGTTCCTTTCTCTATTTTGATTCTTTCTGGTACAGTTACTCAGCACTAAACATGAAACAAACAGTAAATAATACGCAGGGAAAATTCCGGAGTTGCAGACAGTGTAGTGTCACCTGTCTGACCATAATTTAAGATTCCTAATGGACCTGAAATTATCTACAGGTGTCAGCCATTCCCCATGAAAGTCTGTGTGAACTGCTTTAAAGAAAACAGTGAAGTAAAATAAAAAACAAGTTACGTAAGTGCTAAGATAGTGATGGGTAGAATGCTTGCATTGCACAAGAACTCTCATCCTTGAAACCATTTCCCCCTGCCTTTATTTTTTTGTGGTTGCATAATTTGAAAGAGACTTTCTTGTTGTCTACCTACATGGTTTTCTGGTAGGTGAAATGAAGAAAAATTAACAGATATCAGAGGAGTTAAAAACCATAAGCGTGCATTCTGTTTTCCTGCATGTTACCATAATCTGAGATTAATTCCATATTTACATGTATTTTCTTTCAAATGTAAGAGATTAGTATATATATTATAACTACATTTTTTTGCAGTTCATCTTAGCTACAGAAATACCAAAACCCAAGGGAATAATTTCAATACAGTCAAGAAATTTGCCTTGCGATATTGTCTTGGTTTGAGACAATTTAAAGGAGAATGCTCTGGAATGAGCTGTTTCTCTTTAAGGGTTTCAACAATCCCTTTCCACCAATAAGGAGTGAATATTAATAGATGAAAGTGGAAAAAAAATAATAGTTTGTTAACAAACAGAGCACCAACAGGCAGAGGAAAGAAAAACGTAAATAACTGCTAGATAACAAACTGCTAAATCTCACAACCCCACTGGAGCCAAGAGAGACCCAAAATGCCAGAAATACCTGTTCCCAACATGAGGCCTGGCGGGCTGGCCTCAGGTTTGTAGGACAAAGGTACAAGATGGTGTTAGAGGGATCCCTCTTGGGAAGGCAGGAGCCTCACAGAGCAGTTTCAGCAGCAGATGAATGCCCGACAGCTCATCCCGAGTCAACCCCCTCTCCACAGCAAGGCACAGCAGGGCAGGTTGGACCAGGCGAAGCAGCTGAGCTGGAGCCACTTGGTGTTGTCTCTTCTCAGCTGGGCGCTGCCGGCAGTGACTGGAGCCAGAGTGGGGCTGCTCCGCTCCACTCCACTGCTGGCAGCACGATGCCCATGGCTTCGGACAGGCAGCCGTGCAATTTGCCCTTAAGGCAGCTCTAACACCACTACTGCTCTCTGAGCCAAGGAAAAGGAAAAAAAAAAAACCCAAAAAAAAACACGCCTTAAAAACTGAAAAGAGAACCCAAAACCAAAAGAAAAGCCTTTGCCTGAACAAAGACTGAGCAGCAGGCAAAGCAAATACCATGTTGCGAAGAGCTGCAAAAGCCCTGGGTGGAGAGATTTTAAAAATGCCCGCAGATAACAAGCCCCCACCACTGCAGGGTCTTAAAGATACAGCAACCGTTTTTTCTGGTTGCAGATCGATATGGAATACAATAAGATTATGAATCACCCCAGGACAGCTATCCAGAACCTTTTGCATCCAAACTGCACAATGGTAGGAACAAGTTGCTGACACAGCTGGTACTTAACGTGCAGTTGTTTCTGTATTCTGTGCTCTTATTGATCCTTTAAGCAAGGGCTTGATGAGACAGCTAGCAATGAACAAGCTTCCATAGCTGAGTCTGGATAAGTTTTACAAGTTTTTACATACTTATCCAAAGCTTAGCTTGGGTCTCAAAACTTGTGCTGGAAAGGGCACATAAACTCTCAAGATTTATGAGGCATTGTCCATCAGCTTTTAGTGGAAATATTATGAGAAGAGATTTTTTAATAATACATAAGATTAATTGATGTTAATGTGCAGGAGATATTAAATTCTCCTCTTAGACAAGCTTTTTGAGTTTCCCAGGTTCTTGTATATTTAAGTTTGCTAGCGTGGTTATACTTCCTTTACTCATCCATAGTAACTTTGATTTCTGAAGAGAAAATATTGTTGAGGTCTTGGATTGTTTTTTTATTTTTTTTAATGGATAAAATATTAGTAACCTGTAATATATTACACTATTTGCAGGAATTTGGCAACTAGTATATTACATTCACAGAATTTCTCTTGAAAAAAACCCTAGGAAAAAGTTTTGAAAAATACAAATAAATTCTCTATAGCTGAGTCAGAAACTTGACTGCTTTGGGAGGGCAACTGAAGCTGTTGTGAGGAAGTACAGGTAAGCAGGAGAATTTACATGGCAATATTCCAACAATTATCTAAACTTTGTCATGTGTGATATCTTGCAGCTCTTGCACCATCAGATCTATTGCCTGAGTAGTCATAGCATATGGTGATATAGGAAGCTTAGTAGGCTGGAAGTTTAATTCTCAGTGGAAGATAGGTGATGGATAATGACTGAAGTAGAGCTGTTAGTGTAAGTTGCATTGTAAATATTAGTCTGAATATCTGATCTAAAGAAGCGTCTTTGGTATTCATGCAGTTGCACCAAACAGAACCTTGTTGGGCTGCTTAAAGAAATGCTGCCAAGTTAGCTAAAGGAAGCATAATATAACTTCTCAGTGCTTCTCAGTATTTTGTGTGGTCATTGCATGGTGTTTGTAATCCTATCTGTGGTAGTAAAAGACAAAATTATCTAGCTATCTTCATGTCTGCATCATATCAAACGTAGAAAGAATTCTTCATTCTGTTAGATGAATATATAAATTGAGAGGGTAAGTTATTTGCATATTGAGGACTGGAGAAGAATAGAAAGGATGGGTTTTTTACAATGTGAAAAATATAGATGAGTTGACACAGTGGAACCTACAATTTCAGGAAGCTTACATCTCAGTGAAGCTATTTCACTGATATGGTTTTCTTCCCTTTTGTCTTCTAAAACTAAAATAATTTTGTTTTGGGACCTGAGTTTGTCTACCTCTTCTTCTAAAGTGAGTTTTTGGCACTGGACATTGCAATGTTCAGCTGCAGGGATGTTATTTAGTCTAAAAGGGGGATTATGTTGTACTCTAAACCTGCCCAGGGAGAAAATGGATAGAGATATTTTCATATATATGCATAGTCTATTCCTCTAATATCTTAACTTTTAGGAAAGAGACTACTTTTCTGTACTAATGACTATGAAGAGCAGATAAGTTAAAAGAACCTTTGCTCTCCTGTGGTAATTCTGCATAAGAGGGGGAAAGATAATAAAATTTGCTTGGAAAAAGTTAGTTCCTGTCTGCTTGAATTTCCAGTCATTGTTGTGTTTTCTGTTAATGCACCACATTGCTCTGTTAGTTCAGGCAGTGTGTGCTATGCAATGTATATTCAGTAGTGCATAGGGGGAAATACCTGATGTGCAAGTTCTAAACCTTTATTTGTAGGTAACACCTCTGAATTCTATTGTTTGACTTCTTACATATATGTTTTCAAATTAAAAAATACCGAATGCTGTAGTCTTCAATTATAATTTATTGCATGTTGGTGAAAAAGAAATGGCATTGGTGCTATGTCTTTGTGCTGTAATATTTGTAGGACACGTATGCTGGCACACACAGTGGCACTTTTTCTTGAGATTTCTGTTATTTGTAAACTTTAGAAGTCACAAGGGAGTCCAAACCAGCTAAAGTATGTCGCATAATAGAAAATATGATACCATGTATCTCTAAGTTAATTTAGAATGAGAAACTGCTGTATTTAGTGACACAGTTTCCCTAATTTACTATAAGGCATGTGCAATGAATTAATACTAGGAAAATAGATTATATTATTTTGGCTATCAGTTATTTTGGAGTTATTGAAGGCAATAGTAAGAGAGACACCAATTTGGAAATATTTAAGGAGCTAGGAGCAACAATATCAAACCTATGTCAACATGATTTGAAGAAAGGTTTTTTTGCTTGATCTCTTGCCTATCTTTTCCCCAAATCTGTTTGTTTGTTAAATGAAAAATAAGTGACCATCCTAAGACACCTTGCAGCATGTATCTCTGTAGACCACCGTTTACTGCAACAATGCTTCTAAATCAGCAATTGAAAATTAAAAGCACTGTGACATAAGAGAAAGCAGGAAGTTTATTTCTCACTGGGATTTTAGTACATTTTCTCAGCAAGCATTCCACTCTAAGGGAATGCTCAGAAAACTTATGGAAATCAATGTGAATCTTCATACTTCACTGGTCTTTTTGAACAAATGTGGGAAAGTTAATTACTGGTTCTCTCCTGCTGGCCTCTGTTACCATGAGGAAAAACCTAGCACTTGCTGTCTCTAGATTTCTCCATACCGATGGTGAGAAGTAATCAACAGTTCAGAGAAGTGCTGGAGAATTTGTGGAGTCCAAGTCTGCAATAACACACAAACAATTTAGGACAAATCAAACAGAAGCTATACTAATGTGATTATAGTGAGAGAACATTTGGACAACATCTTCCTCTCTGCTCCCTTGTTACCTCCCAAGTGATTTGAAAGACCCAGCCTATATGCTGGGTTTCTGAAAAAATAAAGACATGAAGAAAATAATAATTTCAGTGTTAATAAGACCATCTCTGGGAGGGATGGACTCACTTAAGTAGCTTGCTAACTTCCACAACTGAAGAAGTCAAACAGAAATAATGATGTGACAGTAGGGAGATCTGGTTCTTGATGGAACCAATAAGAGTGACATACCCAGTATTATCTTAGCTCAGAAGTGGGTAATTGGAATGAATGACAGACTCAGCTTTTTGTCAGAAGGAATAGTCTTCTAACAGATATGCTTCTTAGCCAGACTGTTCAAGTCATAAATATTAATAATTTTACCATGATAGAAGAGAGATATAGAAATAACATGGAGATGGAAAGATGGAAAGACAGAGAAAAATAAGTAAAAACACAAAAAGGAAATGTGTAAAGGAAGTAAAATACACAAAGAAAGCCTGAAAGAGCAAGGAAAAGAAACACAAAATAGGCCTAGGTCTGAGTTTTAGAATTCACAAAGTTGTACTTTTCAGAATCTGCAAATGGACTGCTGGCTCTCTACTGACAAGATTGCTGTGGTTGATGCAATTATGGCACTCTTAAGGAAGGTGATCTGCAGTTCAAGATCATCTTTCATCCACCTGCTAGGGTCTGTAAACTGTTTTCTTTTTCTCTTCAAATTTGCTGCGTTTAGTAAGAAAATTTTTCAGCAAAAGTACATGTTCAAAAAGCATGGGAATGGAGGGCAACAGAACACTTCCTAGACAAGCTGAGGGTAAACATGTTTAGCAGTGAAAACAAGGATGATGAATGATTGACAGAATAATTGCGAAAGTTGCATGAGATTGAGGATGCTAGGGTCAGGAAGTTAGCTCTTTTGGTAAAATATTTAAGGATTTTGTCTTTCTTCGATATGGAGTTTGGAAAAAATAGAAGAAAATAAAAGAGAAAAGAGAAAGGTCCAGGAGGTAGCACAAGTGTTTTCTCCCATGGTCTTTCTTTACAATGACAGTAATGTCAGAGCTAATAGCTTCTCATGTGTGGACTAGTTATTTTTTATTAATACTGATTTAGAACAGCATGGAAATGCTACTAAATTATGGAAAACATTACTTTTTATATCCTTTGCAATGTTTCAGAAGCATTTAAAGGCCCCCAATGAAATTAAGATTGTGCATTCATACCACACCATTGTGAGTCAAACCCTGCCCTTGAGAAGTGTTAGTAGAGTCTCAGGTCTCTTGAGAGACACAGTGCCCTGGCAAAACTGCCTCTAATTATAATGCACACAAGTAGTATTGGATTCATTGAGTATTTCATTGAATATTCACTCAAGGAAACTTAAATAGAGTAGCATAATTCACAGCATTGAAGAACTGGATTCTCAGTTTATACAAATGAAGAAGACAATGGGCATTTTAAAATGTAATTTTTTAGCTTTGCCAGGATTAGAATGACCTTGACTCTCAGCCAAGAACATTCCAAGTGAGCTAACATCAGGAAACACATCCAACATTGAGATCATCTTTGCAATAAGATAACAATTTAATTTCTTTTGTGAAAGCCATCCAACCTTGTTTAAGGACGATATTAGTGTACAGCATGTTCACATGTTTTAATGTCACAGTGTGAAAGACATGAATAGGAGTTCAAGAACCAGGACACAACTACTTAAAAAAAAAGTTATTAAATGATGCAATACTATTTCTTACAAAATACTGTAATGAATTGTCAAAGAGTTCATAGATGTTATTTTAACTTTAAAGTCTAACTTTGAGTTTCTTCATTTAACTCCATATTTTTTGCCCACTATATATGGATGTTCAAACACATCATACATTTGAAATCAGAAACCATTGTTTGAAAAGTCAGTCAAGACATTATGGAACTGCTCAGAGTAGTCATATTTGGGTAACTGGAAATCAGAGAAACTGTATAAAAATTATTTGGGATAATAGTGCAAAAGAAGCAGTCCTACCCTTCTGTTAAGTTTCAGTTTTGATCCATTTCTTTATGCAACTGTGTGTCTTCAGATTGTGCAGACTGGGATCAAGGACATGACAAGCACTAGGGAAGACACTTTTTTTATACAACTCCACCACAATGCATGTGTGAAAACATGGCTTTAGCTTAACCTTATCAAGGAGGTGGCTGTGCCACGGTGCCTGGCTGTGAACTGGAGTGACAGAAGTGTAGGTGTGTTCTTCTCTGCCTCTTTGCATGGTTGAGTGAGGCGATTTCTTCAACTGCCCCACCCACATATGCCCATGGATGCCTCTCAGATCCTGTGGATAGGCGGGAAGGAGACAGAACTATTAGAATCTCACTAATTTGTGTGAAATACTTTTCAAGAAAATTGCTTGTAATTTTTGGAACATAACAGAATTGCTTGGGAAAAAAGGAGAAGACGTAGCAGCAGATTTAACAAATCAAAGACAATGCTACAGATAGTGTTCCTGTTTTCCAAGATTTTAAACAGAACAGGAAAGATTTACTTTTAAGAGCATTTTTTTGAACTCATTCAGAAAATGTGTCTATTGGAAAGCTGAGAGAAAGAGAAATTAGGGACAAAAATGCAATTTCAGTTATATTTAACTGGTCACCATGACCTTTGTCTTTCTTCCTGTCTTCCAAGTCTTCCAGTCTTGGGAGTTAAGAGGAAAGCTTTATTTGGATGAATTAGGTGCTATTATGAATTTTAACAATGACTTGAGACAAAGAAGAGTCTTTTTGCCACTCTTCTTACTCTCTTTCAATTGCTGAATATAAATATATTTCTTAATGGTAGGAAGCAACTGCCTCTTTTAGATGATGTTGATGAAGAAGAGGTGAACTAGAAGGTCCCCAAAGACTTCACAAATCAGATAGAATTTCCATGCCAATTGTGGAAGCAGGATTTGCCAAATACTAGCAAGTCAACCCAATGTGGAGTCAGGGAGAAGCATGCTTGGCTTTCAAGGGACTTAAATCTAGACAGACTACATGCCTTTATAAACAGTTTTTGTTTTCTAAAAAGGTAAATATTTATAAATCTTGTAATTGAAGAGTTAGTGTGACTTTTTTCCCACTTTTTTGTTTGTTTGTTTGTTTGTTTTTTGTTTTTGTTTCTTTTTGTTTGTTTTTGGTTTTTTGTTTGTTTTGTTTTGTTTTGTTTTTTTGTGGAGCTAATTCTGTGACAACAATGACAACAATTTAGGACCGATTCTACTACTGCAAAAGGGGCTGTGCAATGAAGAAATAATTTCAGGGATTTGATAATCAGTTGATAATCCATTGATAATAATTTTTAAGTTCGTGTTCACCTTTCTTGGGCTCTATATCAGTTTGTGCCACTGTGCCACTTCTGAAAGAACTTTGGCTTAAGTTAATATGCACATTGTTCAGCTTTTAAGGTAGCACTGGGTATGCTTTAGAGCTCAAGTAACTAATCTATCAAAGTGTGCCAGGTAGAAATTGCTATATGGCCACAAATTGTTTGTAGTAATTATTAAAGGAACCTCAGTAAAACTTATTTTACATGACTAATATTGTACACTAATAAAAATACTGAATCTATTTCCTTTAGCTTTTTTTGGATAAACTTTACGTATGGAAATTTCTGTCAGTAAAGTTCAAGCTTTTGTCCTACCTTGACTTTTGTGTTTTCAAAGTCTTGTAATTGCAGATACTGAAGTTATTTCTGCATTGCAGTGTATAGGTCTGGTAATTCACTGAAGAATTGGTAGCTGAATATCTGCAAAGGCCACCACTCATTCTATCTCAATTTTCTTAATTTTGAAAGCCACAGGAAAAGAACTTGTCTCCTGATTATTAAGTGTATACACTTACTAGAATGACTGTTGCAAGTTGTCCTGGTTCTGGACTGGACAGGGCGAATTTTTTGCAGTATCCAGCTGGGGGGTGTGGCCAGGATCATTTGGTGGAGATTATTTGGTTTCTCTTCATATCTTTGCTGGAGTGGGGAAAAGGGATACTCTCTCTTCCAGGGAGAAGAGAGAGCATCCCTTCCTTCCTGTCAAGAAAACGTGGTAGGGGAAGCCATTTTTTATTGTTGTGGGCCTTCCATGTCAATTGTTTCTTTGTCTTATACCTTTAGTTATTGTCGTTGTTATTGTTCATTTTCTTATCTCATTGCTGTTTCCAATAAATTGTTTTTATCTCAACCTATGATCTTTATCTTTTGTGCCTCCAATTGGAGGGGGAGAGGAGAACAAGTAGTGGTATGGTTTTGGCAGGAAAACTAAATTGGAGAATGCCATTCCAAAACCACACCACAAGTCAAACTCCATATTATTAATTTTCAGTTGTTTTCAGATTGTATTTTCCTCCTAAATGCTCACTGCAATATCCTTCTATTCTCTGCATTCCTTTAGGCATTTCATTCTGACGTTTCAAGCTCTGAGATCGTTGCTTATGTGAGTACACCTACCAGGGCACGTGAGTACAGTCTTAAGGGTGTTCTTATGTCTATTGCCCTGAGTTCCTTTGCTAGTTGCTATTGTGTGATTGAACACACAGTTCTGGCTTCAAGAGTTCCTTTTAGGCCTCTGTAAATACTGAAAAGAGCCACTATCACGAGTCATTTGTAGAATCAACATTACGTGAAAGCTTCTGGCTAAACTGATGTTGTAAGTATCAAATTTGGTTCTGCGAATGTTTTATGATCTTGTTGAAATACATACACTGTCAGAATAATTTAAATGGATTTTTAGAACTTGCACAATTAGGATTTTGACAGTTTGTATGGCACCTTTTTTATCTCAGAAAGTAAAAACTGGTTATTCACAGGAAATAGCCTATTCAAATATCAGGGGTTTTTTACCTTTTAAACAGATAAAGACCCCCTGTTGACTGCAGACCATTGGGAATAAGTTCCAAGCTAAACAGTGGACCACAGCTGCAGTTTAAAATTCGTATGTTGTTTTCACAACTTTAGCTGCCTGCCAGTGTTTTGATTTTTGCTGCTGTCATGATCTGTAAAACTGAGACCCACAGGGGCCAGTCGCTATAACCAAAAAGTGTCATTCATAAGACCTTGCCAGTCCTGAAAACACTGGCTAAGTTACTATGTGACTCTAAAGGAATGGAGACTCTGTCATTACTGGGTAATATGTTTTTCTCACATGTCTGAAACATGCCATGAGTCTTGGACTTACGTTGCTACCTTCTAGTCAAGGATTCCCAGAGCTTTTGTGACTGACAAACTCCATAGTAACAAGACTGTACTCCCCTGATACTTTTTAGCAATTTGACTACAACTCTTTTTCTCATGAGCTGATAGCCAAGTTCTCATACTACTAGCTCTTGGATAATAAATCTGGATGTCCTGGTTATTGCTAAAATAATATTTACCCATAGCTTGAATTGCAAAATTTGGCTAGTTGTGTCATGACAGTTACATTCAGTGATAATGATGCAGGATGCACAAGGGACTTCAGACAATCAAACAGGATTCTAAGAGTGAGCTGTTTTAAAATTTGTTGGCAGTTTTCCAAACTTGTATATTTGTGTTGAAAATTTTCAGTTGATTTTTTTTAATAGACACACTTTTATTTTAATGTTAAGGATTTTTTAAAATGGTGACGGCTTCTGAATGTCTGCAATTTTTTACCTCATATACCTTAGTGAGAAATCTGAATGTATCTTAGTTGTTAGAGTCTGGGAACTCATTATTTCCCTTCCATGTACTCCTGTTTTCTCAGAGAGAAATAATTTGCTACATTAAGAAAGTATTGGGAAATCTACTTCCTTTCGTGCTCTTTTTAATGTGAAAAAGGTCAGAATAAGGCTACTTGGGAAACTGCAGAATCTGCATGGGCCCAGAGGTATTAAGAAACATCCATTTTCTCTTTTTTTGTTAGCAGAGCACCAGAACAGACTCTGGAAAAGGCAAAAAGGTAGTATAAAAATATTGTAATATCATGGTGGACCTTTTACATGTATCTATAATAAAGAAGTAATTCTGGACCAGAAAAATGTCAAAGCCTGAACGATGATTACATTTGGAAACAAATTCATTCAAAAACAAATTCATTCAACCCTCCTAGTAAATTGGTTTGTCAGGCAAAATTTCCCACATGAATGGTGTAAACTACTGGAGGGTGGACTCTGAATTCTTATGGGAATTTACTATTAAAGTTTTGTAGCAATGGGGAACAAAGACACACAATCTTCTTTCTTGCTGGTTCGAAGAAAATCTCTTTATTGGAACAAAACAAGCCTGTTTATACTCTAAACCCAAGCAAGGCAAGCATGGGTTGGCTGCCTGCCCATGTGATGCTGCTGGTCACACGCCTTTCCATCGTTGCCTTTGCGCACAAGGCAACCACACACCAGCCACACGTCCTGCCCTCTGATCTCATGGCCTGTAGCTGAACCTTTCCCAGGATGCTTTCTGGTGAGCAAGAGTGAACAGAAGTCAACAGGATTTAACAAAAGTGAAAAAGCTTATTCTGTAAGGCTTTTCTTTATCTCTCACAAAGTGTCATTTTAGTGCCATTTGAATAACTACTACAACAAAAGGACACCGTGAAATATGAGTGATTTTAAGCAATTAAAATAGTTCTGGTATTTTAAAAATCTTAACATATTGACATTTACTAGTGTTTTCCTTTAAGTGTGCCAAAAATCAGAAAAACTTTTAAATCTGTCCCCAAATCTCAAAACAGTGCCTGCTACAGGATTTGTGAGGAATGACTTTACTCAGTTTTGCCTTGCAAGAATATGCTGAGAAAGATGTATTTTTCAGAAACATTTGTGTTAGTCCTCTATCTGGAGAGCTGCTAGTTTGACTGAGGTGAAGAAAAAAAACCAAACAAAATAAGGGTCAGAAAGGAGAAAGGAATGAAGCATAAATTTGTAGACATTCCTACCACTACTGAATGGTCCCAGTTTTTATCATAGCTAGTGTGCTGATCATGTAAACACTTGAAAGGAAATAAAGGAATTTTAGATCTACAAATAGGCAAATATAATTTCTTATAATTTTAATTAGGTAAATACATTATGTACCATGTGTAATCTAACAAATCCCCTTTTGGAATGTCTAGTATATGTTCTGCATCTATTTTGTCTATGATTTCTCTCTGTGAAAGATCTTGTCACAGACTGAGCAAAATCTCTTTAAGGAAGATATAAGTTTTTCAAAATTGTGAAAAGTGAATGAAGAATCCCTCAAAACTCTAAAAATCTAGAAGTCTTTGTCATACCTGAAAGTTGTTTGTAAAAGATGAGCTCATATTTCATCTTCAGATTTCAGGTAACTGTTGAAACCAGTTACTGCTTTGGGTCTGCACTTGTATGTCCTGTGATTTTCACAGAAACATGATGAATTACTGAATTTCTGCATTGACAGTCCTAAGTAAAAAGGTGGTAGCAAGAATCAAACTACTCCATTTCGAGCCAAACTTAGTGTGGAAAAACTGCACTGTCATTTCTGAAAACACTGTTGTAGCTTGTTTAATAGCCCTCAATCTTTTGACACTGTAGCTAATGCCTTTTCTTTGCAATTTACCAAGAAAACAATATGTTAAGTATCACCTGGTTTGTACCATTTATTTTGAAAAAAAAAGCACATGGTCTTGAAAATGCAGATGGGATTGAAAATTGTCAAACTATTTCTAGCTCACACAGCAGTTCTATTAATAACAGTAATATAAGGTATAAGTGGAACATTATAGTTGTATTTGTATACATTCACTGTGACACAATTCCAGACAGTATAACGGAAACATTTTCAGTTCAGTTTCATAAATATATACAACTTCACTTCAGCACCACAGAAACACTTTGTCAAAATCAGTTTTGTTAAACAAGTGGTGCTATTTTTACTCATATATTTCAATACTATGTGATTAACAATACTGTTGCAATAATTTTGTTGACAAACAATGCCCAACCAGTCACAAGTGGTCTTCCCCAGAGCTCAGTATTGAGACCAGTCCTGTTTAATATCTTGATCAACAATCTGGACGAGGGGATTATTTGAGTGCCCCCACAGTTTGCAGACATTGCCAAGCTGGGCAGCAGCGTTGATCGGCTGGAAGATAGGAAGGCTCTACAGGCCTTCCTGTAGGAATGAATCTGGACAGGCTGGATCAATTAGCCAAGGCCAGTTGTATGAGGGTCAGCAAGGCCAAATGCCAGGTCCAGCACTTGGGTCACAACAACCCCATGCAGTGCTACAGGCTGGGGACAGAGTGGCTGGGAAGCTGCCTGGTGAAAAATGACTTGTGGCTGCTGGTTGGCAGTGGCTGAACGTGAGCCAGCGTGTGCTCAGGTGGCCAAAAGGTCAGTGGCATCCTGGCCTATGTTAGCAATAGCATGGCCAGCAGGACCAGGGCAGCGATCATACCCCAGAACTCGGTGGCACTGGCGAGGCCACACCTCAAGTCCAGTGTCCAGGTCTGGGGCCTTCACTACAAGAAAGACGCTAAGGTGCTGAAGCATGTCCAGAGAAGGGCAACAGACAGGGAAAGTGTCTGGAGCACAAGTGTTATGAGGAGTAATTGAGGGAGCTGGGGTTGTCTACCCTGCAGAAAAAGAGTTTCAGGAGAGACTTTATCACTCTCTACAACTGCCTGAAAGGGAGATGTAGTGAGTTCACTTCTCCCAGATATCAAGTGACAGGACAAGAGGAATTGGCTCAAGTTGCATCAGGGAAAGTTTAGATCAGATATGAGGAAAAATTTCTTCATGGAAAGAGTTATTAAGCATTGTAACAAGCTGCCCAGGGACATGACTGAGGTATTTAAAAGAAATGTAGATGCACATGGTTTATTGGCGGACTTGGCAGGGTTAGGTTAACAGTTGGACTTGGTGGTTGTAAAGGTCTTTTTCAACCTAAATGAATCCACGAGTCTATGCTTCAGTAAATAAGGCAGGTATTACAATTTCTGTTCTTTTTTTTTTTTCCCATTGGTGCATCGATACATATTTCTTTTAAGTTGGTGCAGCAATAAAAGATGGGGTTGCTTTGAATTGCCATGAATTGCAGGTTCTGAGAAATCCAGATAGCACTGGTGTACCCTGTCATGCAAGTGGTCAGCACAAATAGCTACAGAGCTCATTGAAAACATTTGAAAAATAAAACAACAAAGAATCACTGAGTTGTACATTTTTACTTTCCATGGGTAATTTTAACTGTAAGCAGAAGGAGACTTCCATTCTAACCTCAGTTCCTCTGAATGGATGAGCAAAAAGCATTGGCCTGAAGCATGACAGGGTTCCTGCACTCTTTCAGACAATAAATGTCAGTTCCCTTTATTATCATGATGTTATACTCAGAAAAACAAAAATACAGTTAAGAGGCCAAAATATTCTTCAAGAAGATGGAATATTGCCAAAGTGATACATTTAAACTAGCAGGCATGCAGTTCTTCTTACATGGCACAAGTTGTTAAAATTCACAGATGAAGAGGGTATCTTAACCCACTGATTAATTCACTTGGGATTAACACCATAGCACTTTCAGGATAGAGGTTTTCTAGTAGCACAGTCACATGATAGAGTTTAGAAAAGCAATCATTTTCACCAGAAATGATCTCTGTTAGGTGATAGATTCACCACCTTACCGATGTAGTTATTTCAACATTTTATGAACCTCCTTGACAAGAATCACTTTTTCAAAACTGAAATTTCTTGCACTGTCATTATGCTAATCCTAATAAGCAGGTTTTTGTAATGTCAAGTTCACCTATGTTAAAGCATCTGTCTTATAAAATGATTTGCCTGTAAATAAAGACACATAAAAATAAATATCTCTTCTGCCTTCTGCCAGTTTTTGAGTGAATTGAAATCTGCAGCTTATCATTGTAGTTTGTGTTTCCAATCACTGCATCATTTTCATGGCTGTCCTTTGAACTGTCTCTGTTTTGAAATATATATATAATATTTATTTTGAATATATATTGAAATATATTCTAAATAAGTCAAATATATTTCATGTGATATGACATAGAAAAATAATATAGATTTTAGCCTAAGTCACTCTCCCACTTACGACTTGCTGCTTTCCTATTAACTGAATGTTTTGGTAGCCCTTTAAGTTGACTTGTCACTTTTTTAAACTATTAAGCAATCCTATGCTCAAATTAAATGGTGTCTTTACTGATTCACTAGTTTTGACTTCTTGTGAATCTTTTTTTGTGTCTATTTCATTATTTATATGTGTAATGACAGAAAACTGAGTTCTCCTAATAGAATGATTGCTTTTGCTTTTCTGAAGAGCTCATTATTTATTTTTAAAAAATCTATTTCCTGTATGTGAATATTGTTACAAAGTTTGTATTTTTCTGAAGTTTCAAAATACACTAAAATTGTACATTGTATTCTGTTTTATATGTCAAGATCTTCAGATGTTATATTTTGCATGTGCCGTTGCTGAATTTGATTGAGATTGAAAACGTAACAATTTACCCAGCTACTGAAACTCAGCTGCAGCTCTGTATCCTTAAACAATATGACTAAAAGCCCATCAAAGTCTATCTGAGAGCTATTTGCTACAAACTGGTCAACATTTTGCTAGTAATGATATTCTTAGATGTTTGAAACGAAGCAGCAAAAGGAGACTGGACAGATTTTTGTTTGTGTTCCAAGGTGATTTATTATTACTTAAATTTGGACCTGAAATCGTACAACCTAATTTTTATTCCTGCATTTTGAATACTTTGCAGGGAAATGAGTGCTTTTCAAAGAAGCTTTTTATTTATGTATTTTAAGAGTTCTTGCAGTGTTTCCACTTAGGTATTTTTCACTTTATGGTTAACCACACCACACCCCCCCCCCCCCCCCCCCCCCCCCCCTCTCCTCCTTTCTTCTTTTTTTTTTTTTTTTTTTAAT
>VZRN01006293.1:903112-928908 GCA_013397935.1 Dasyornis broadbenti | reverse complement strand
CCCCCCCCCCCCGCCCCCTATTTTGTAGAGCTTTAATTTTACTTATTTGTTTATTTTTTGAGTCAGTATCAGTGAGCACCAATACATTTACCCCTCTTTGTTAGTGACAAATATATCCTGTCATTTACAACAGCTCAAGAGAGGCGAGTCATCTGGTGAGAGAGAGGTGATGGTCCATGCAAGACTGAAGGTGAATTCTCAAAAACTGGACAGACACAGAGCACACATATACACTACGTATATACACATATACGTATATACATATGTATATCTATTTATATACGTATAGGTGTATGCGTATACACATAAATGGCCACAAATACACACATTCATAGAGTATCAATGACCTCTAAAGATATGGCTCATGAACACACAAACAGATGTAAGACTTACAGTAATAAATGGTAGGTAGAGGAGTATACACTGAAATTTACAGTGGGTTATGAAATATATAGTAACATAATATAATTTAGGACACTTCTAAAGATAATAGTGTGTCTCGGGTTAGAGACAAGTTTAGGAGAAAGCGCCCTGAAATGAATGCCTTCTCCAAAGGAAAAGACTTTTTGGGACTCCCTCCCCCCACCATGAAAGGAATTTCTTGGATGAAAGTGGAAAAACCCTGTTTATTTAACAAAACAAACAAAGTGCTCTGCAAATCACGGGGGAAAGGGAAAAAGGATATTGAACCTGCGAAGACAGCTGATGGATTTTAGAGTTCTTTCCTTCTTTCACTGGCTTAGCCCCTCCCAAGGGCCAGCCGCACGGAATGGCTCCGGCAGCTCCCTGCAGGGTGCCGGCCGTCTCCCCAGGGGCTGTCTGATGTCGAACAAAAAAAAAAAAAAAAAAAAAAGCAAGCCGAACAGTCCTAGAAGGAAAGCAGAAGTCGAGGATTGCTCTCGCAGTCCCAGGAAAAGCATCTCGTTAGCCAACAAACCAAGCAGCTGGCAGAAGCAAACAACCTGGCCAGCAGCAGCTGGAAGCCGGGAATGTCGCTCCCCCCGCGCTCCAAGGCCAAGAAACCTGGGGGAGTAAGAGCAGGGACACAATACCTGCGCCAAGGTTCCCGTGGCTACCCCTCCTCCCTCCGGACTTAGCTTAAGGTTACAGGATCTATTTTGGGGCATAAAGCAGACGATAGCAGATACAGGATTATCATAAAATCACCCCAAGACATAGTGTTAAAAAAAATTTTAGTTGGTCAAGGGAAAGAGTCTCGTATTTTCACTATTAAAGCTCAATATTACTTCTCCTCCCAAAATTTTAATCACATGATGAGTGAATTTTCTGTAACAACACGTAGCATTCATACACATACTTCCAATATTGTAGTGACTTTTTGTTTCAATAGCAGAAATATGCATGAATAAGGCAAATCTTCTGTAAAAGTGGCAGTATTTCCAAATGCTGTAAGAATTAAATGAATTTTGATTTGTGTTTGAAACTTCTGAAATTTGGAAAGTCTCATTTATAGGAACTTCATCTTAAATATTTCAAAAAGGTTACAAATATATGGGGTTTTTTCTTGGTTAATTTTTTAACTCCTAATTGTTTCACTCTTAGTTACTAGAGAAACCTAGCCAGCTTTTAGGTGCACATAAACAATTGAACATAAAAATTGATAGTCTATCAAATTATTTTCTAAACAATTTGTCTGATTTTTCTTCATTAGAATGATAATTGTGTCTTGCATATGTCTTTCTTAAACATCTCTTAAATTAACATGGATTGCCTACATCAGACCTTATGTGTAACATTCAGCCCTTTGGACAGCAAAACAAATTAGGCTTATTTTTGAGATTAATAAGTTGTTGTTGTTACATAATTGATGTTATTTGTATAATTAATGTATAATTTATTTATTTAAAGTAAGGGGTCAAATTGCTTTTGATCTCTTTAGTGAAGATTAATGTTATACGTTACAGTTACCAGTTGTGGGTCTGACCAAGGGCTTGTTTTGCTTGACGTTGTTGCATATTCTTTGGCATAGATGTCATTTTCTCCCCCTCCCATTTTAGAGTTAAAGGACATGGAAAGGATTCTCTTGTAAGATTTAGACAAACAATGTACTTTCAATAAAGCTGCTCTATTTTTCTGGGATTTTCTCAACTTGTCAATAGATGCCAGGAACCATGTGCTTCAACTATGGTCTTCATGTGCATGAAGGCAGACTGAAAAGCATTTTCACACGAGTTTTACATTTCTGCATAGCAGGGCTTTAAACTTGGATCTAACAAAAAAATTTATGATCTTTTAGAGTAAAGTTGGTAAAAAAAAAAGGTAATCTTTGATTCCAGAAACCAGTTTATTTTTCTCTGTCAAAATTCTATTTTGCAGTTAGGGCTTTGGTATTGAAAAGCCTTTTGAGTTTGGAAACTCTACAAAACATTATTTTAAAATAAAGATGTTAATAGCTCTTGACTTTATAATTAAGTTAATGAAATAGGTTTACATCAGATATTATTTGAAAAGAAGCTGTAAGCATAGAGCATATTTTTGGTTCCTAATAAAAATGTATTTGTGGATTAAATTTTTTCATATTGATTTCCATCTGTAGTAATACTAAAATTGTATTATTGAGTGAGGAAGTACGGAAGATTGTAAAGCTGTTATTTTTATGAAACTGAGTACTTGCAGAGTATTCAAGCTGATGGCGTATCTCCTATACGTATGCAATTTAAAAAAATACAATAAATGAATACTTAAACCAGAAAATCTAGTCAAAGTCTTCCATGATAAGATCAAAATGGTGTTCAAGAACAAAGTCATCTTTGTTCTTGACACAAACCTCACCAAACAGTAGACCAACTAGCAACCACAAACCTGCTGTGAGGACTGCCAAAAGGTCTTTTCAGGGTTTCTGCACGGGATTGCAGTGAGTGGGTTGAATTTCTAATGCCAGAGACCCATGTGGAGCTGTCATTTTGCCCTAGAGCAGTTGCCTCAGCCTGGGCAGAACCAGCAGGGACGATGGCTGTTCACGCTCTCTCACAAGGGGCCTGTAGGGAGCCCAAGCAATCAGGAACTTAGCATGTAAGCCAGGGTGGGCAAACAGGGCATGGCACATCAGCCAGGGCATGGTGCAGCAATTGCTGAGCAGTTCAGGCAGGAAGGGCTCCTCTTCAACCAACTGGGAACAGCCAATGGAGGCAGTGGACAGACCCAGCAGTTGGTGAAGAAGGGCTCAAAGAGATCTTTTCATTCCCAATCCTAATAGTGTACTCTCCCTCAAGCGAGGTTTTGGCATGCTGCACAGCACATTCGTCTGTAGCTGCTGAAGGCACTGCAACAGCTGTGTCAGAGGCCTCCAGCCTTCTGATGGTGGATGTTGTTCTCCAGGTCTCAGGTTGCCAGGAGTGCCTAATGCCTTTCCATGAGGCTGGGGCTGACAGTCACTCCTTTTCAGATGCTGTGCTATTGTCGATGAGCTGTGTCATCAGGTGAAGGAACTCCAGGAGGAAGTGAACAGACTGTGCAGTGTTTGAGAAAATGAGCAAGAGTTTGATAGATTATTCTTGAGGTGATACAGTCTCAGGAGTCTCAAACCTCCACTGTAATGCAGATGCAGGTGGATTTGGAGCCCTGTCAAGTAGTTAGTCAGGGATCTGTTGAACCTGAAGGCTGGAAGCTGGTCACTGCCCAGGTAGGAAGAAAGTTTCTCCTCTTGAAAACCTGATAATGCCAGGTAGGTCTGGCAACTTTTGCAACATGTATGAGGCTCTGGAACCAGAAGGACAATCCACTGATGAGGTGGGTGAAAATCCTTCTGATAAAGGGGGCACCTAGGGCAACACAGCCTACGCCCACATCATGACCTCCTCTGTTATGAGGAAAAGAAGGTTAATTGTCATAGGTGATCCCCTTCTGAAGCAAACGGAGAGCCCAATATGCAGACTGGACCCAGCTCACAGGGAAGTCTGTTGTCTCCCAGGGGCTTGAGTAAGGGACATTACTGGAAAACTTTGCAGCTTAATAGGGCCCTCTGATCCATATTTGTTCTTCAAGTTGGCGGTGATGAGATAATAAAAAGAAGTCCGAGGATAATCAAAGATTTCAGGGCCTTGTAAGATTGTTTGAAAGATCAGAAGCACAGGTATTGTTTTCCTTGATCCTTCCTGTAGCAAAGAAGACTATCTAAAGGAACAGGCAGACTCATCAGACCAACACATCTCCAAGGCTGGTTTCATTGGAAATCCTTTTGGAGGTTCTGGGGTCCATCAGTGGGACCTCTCAATGACTTTTGAACATTCTTGGGAATCTGGAGAGATCCCAGTTGACTGGAAGCTGGCTAACATTGTCCCAGTTTTCAAGAAGGACAGGAAGGATGACCCTGGCAACTGCAGGCTTGTCAGTCTGACTTTAGTGGCTGGTAAAATTATGAAGATTATTCTGGGAGGTACTGAAAAAATGGACATTGGTCACAGCCAGCACTGCTTCATGAGCAGAAAGTCCTGCTTGTCAAACCTAATTTTCTTTTATAACAAGGTAACACTCTTAGCTGATCAAGGGAAGCCAGGTGGTGTAATCCTTTTGGATTTCAGTAAAGCTTTCTATACTGTCTCTCACAGTATCCTCAGGACAAAATGTTCAGCCCACAGCTGAACAAACAGGTGATGGGTGAACAACTGGCTCACGGGTTGGACACAAAGGTTTATAATGAAGGGGGTGGCATCAGACTGGTGACCTGTAACTAGTGGGGCTCCACAGGCCTCCATCTTAGTCCCTGTTCTCTTCAACATCCTCAAAAACAACTTGGACGCAGGACTTGAAGGATTATTAAGAAAGTTTGCCAATGATACTAAATTGGGAAGAGCTGTGGACTCCCTCAAGGCAGGGACACCCTGCAGACAGACCTTGGCAAATCAGAGAGACGGTCAGTCATCAGCCATACGTAGTTTAACAAGGGCAAGTGCCAGATTCCCTGCCTGGGATAGGACAACCCTGGTTGTGTGTATAGACAGGGGAACAAGAGGATGGAAAGCAGCACCGGGGAAANACCGTGGAAAGGGGTCCTGGTGGATGACAAGGTGAACATGAGCCAGCAGTGCCCTGGCAGCCAGGAGGGCCAACCGTGTCCTGGGGGGCAGCAGGCACAGCATCACAGCCAGGCAAGGGAGGGGATTGTCCCTCTCTGCTCTGCATTGTGGTGTCCTCACCTCGAATGCTGTGTGCAGATTTGGGCACCACAACATAAGAAAGATATAAAGCTATTAGAGAGTCTCCAAAGAAGGGCTGTGAAGATGGTAAAGGGCCTAGAGGGGAAGTCACAGGAGGAGCAGCTGAGGTCACTTGGCTGAGGGGAGACCTCATTGCAGTCTACAACTTCCTCATGAGGAAAAGCAGAGGGGCAGACGCTGATCTCTTCTCTGTGGTTTCCAGTGACAGGACTCGAGGGAATGGCCTGAAGTTGTGTCAGGGAAGGTTTAGGTTGGATATTAGAAAATGATTCTTCAGTGCTTGGATGCTGGAAGATTCCTCAGGGAAGTGGTCACAGCACCAAGCCTGACAGAATTCAGTAAGTGTTTGGACAATGCTCTCAGGCACACAGTATGATTCTTGAAGCTGTTCTGTGCAGCGCCAGGAGTTCGACTTGTGAGTCCATTCCTGCTCAGGATATTCTATGATTCTAATTCTTTCCAGAGTTCGGTGTATGAAATTTCTCCTTTTCTGAAAAAGATGCAGAAGGATAAAATGCAATCATCCCTTGCTAGTGGCCCTGTAGATTGTTAAATGAGAACATTATGTCTTATGCAACAAGCTAGATAACAATTTGAGAAAGGATTGCTACTACAAGACTCGATATTTCTTAAGAAAATAACATCATTATTGTAACTACAATGGACAGCCAAACTCTTTCTATCCAGGCTAGTTTTCTCATACCTTCTCCAGATAATTTTCCCTCTGCCAACATCAAAGTATCTGAACCATCCTCCAGGTTTTGTCATCTCCACCCAACATTGTATGGACTTTTTTGCCACCAGACACTGTGATATAAATTAATTTCTCTTTAAGCATACTTTTAAAACTTTTAGATTTTTTTTCATTTAAATATAAGTAGTGTCTTTTAAATATAAATAATTTTTTTAAAGATTTTTTTTTTTTAAGATAAGCAGTTAGTTTCCTCTCACAGAGGAAATTTTGGCCAGAGTTGTTATAGGCACAGAAAATAAGTTGGGGTTCATTCACTTCAACTGTATTGTGTAGCAGACCATGGTTAGTATTAGTAAGATTAGGTAAGACTCAGTTCCATAGTTTATTTTGTGTTATAAACTTTTAATTGACCTGAAGTGCATCAGGATGACTCTAAAACCTGGTATTCCTCAGTAGCTATTACTTCTGTAGGCAGGCTGAACTTTTTCTTTAGGGCTTCCAACTCAGATGCTTTTACTAGTTGAAGGGGTGATAAATGTTACCAGGCACAGTTCGAACTCTGGTGTCTTAGAGAACCTGAAAGAGAGAAGATGTGAGCCATAATGTGGCACTTGGGAATATGGTTTAGTGGGCATGGTGGTATATTAAGTCAAACGTTAGTCTTAATGGTCTTTTCCAGTCTTCTATGATTCTGTGACAATTGTCGTGGATATTTTTAGAAAACAACAGTGACTAAATGTCTCACTTCTAAAGAAATCTCAGTCTTACTGTACAGTTGTTTGGCTCATTGGTAAGTTATTAATGTCATCTTTTGTTAACATCATAATTTCCCCTAATTTTATTTATTTCACCAGGCACACGATGGCAGCAAAGTACTGAGGAGCCCCACTTGCCTCTTCTACTGTCAAAGGGCACAATAACTAGCCCCTGCAAGACTTTAGCCTAACCAGAATGAGAGCCACGGGCAAACTGCATTAAATGTAGTCATAAATAATGACACTTCAGGAATGAAACCTAAGGCTCTGTGTTTGTTCATTTGTGAATATTTCCTTGCTGCCTTATTATCTACAAAACCCATACTTGAGTATTAGGTGTCAGCATGGGTTAGAAATGTCAGTTCAATGTAGAAAATAAAACAGTTTTGGTTTTTTGGGTTTTTTGGTTTGTGGGTTTTTTTTTTTTTGGTAAGTTACATATTCAACACTCTTGAATCAGATTGAAATCCAGTACAGCTATTTCAATTCTGCTAAAATCCAGGCTAGATCAAACTGGGATTGAAAAATTGACCAAAAATATGGAGTAGAGATACCTTACTGCCATTCTTCAACCTATGTACATGAAGAAGTTTTACATGATGTACCTGTAATACACATAAATAAAAAAGCATAAACCAGATATACATAAAAAACTATACCTGGAGAGAAGAAAGGAGAAATATAATGGCAGAAACTAAAGGGATTAATAGATTAATTTATCTGACAGCTTTTTATATTTTTAATAACTTTCTCCTTTTTCTAATAAAAAATATAGATATAGATATAGATATAGATAGAGATATAGATAGAGATAGAGATAGAGATAGAGATAGAGATATAGATATAGATAGAGATAGAGATAGAGATAGATATACAGATAGATGTACATATACATATACATATACATATACATATACATATACATATACATATACATATACATATACATATACATATACATATACACATGTATATCCACACACACGTGTGTATGTGTGGATATGCCTTAAGCAAGGGTCACAGAAACATAAAGTGAATTACATCAGCACTACATTTTTGCTCTGAAATGTTAAATTTTGGAAAATAGAACTTTTCAGTTCATTCCATGAAGAATGTTTGGGTTGATTCAAATAGCTTCAATGTCACAAATGAAAAATGCACAATTGGAAGTTTCTGCATGTAATTCTGATTCACCTCACTTATGATTTTGTCAATGACATCTATCATTAATAATGCTATATAAATAAAATGATAAAAACCACATTTTGTAGTGCATTTACACGACATTTGTCTGTGCAAATGGCATATTTATGATCAATGAAGTAGAATAAAATAATTGCTTCTTATGATAGGTTCACATAGCACTTACTGAATAGATTATTTCAGCTATGTATTTTCACCAAGAGTGAATTTTTTTTGCTAGCAAATCCTAGCAATTTTTAGATATTACAGGAAAACTGCTAAAACATCATTTGGAGTGCTATTTCCACTATTTTGAAAGTCACAAAGAAGCTTATAGAAATTTTTATGTCAGTAGGACCAAGCAAGGCTGCTGATTGTCTGAGATGTGATTTTGAACGGTGTTAGTCCAGTGAATGAAAATTATGATAATGCAGATGTGACTTCTTATTATGTGGACAAAATAGTATTTTACATTACCCAGGTGGCTTGTTTCCCATTATATACATGCATTATTGCATAGTTGTGATGCCTGATGATTTTTTTGTCTTTTATTTTTTATATCCTTTTATACATTTTTGTACCCTTTTTTACATTGAATACCCTTTCCCTTTCCTTGCACCCTTTACACACATTCTTTGTACCTTAGCCCCACATACCTATAATTCTTGTAGTCTGATATTTAAATTAGTTTGGGGGTTTTGCAAAAGTGGGAAGAAGAAAGATTCACAGTAGAAGATCAAGAGCTCCATACTGTCTCAGAACTAGAGGCTCCAACCTTGGAAGGAGTCTCTCTCTCTGGAACATGTTTTGTAAACTGGACTGCAATCTCATTTGGGGGCGGGGTGGTAATTAGAATAGGGGGACAGTTACTTCATCTGTTAAGTTTCTTATTGGGGGACTTTAGACAGATATGCTAATTTGTGAGGTCCATAAAAATTGAATATGCGTTATATGGGGGGGCTCGTGTGCCCGGATGCTCATGTGCTCTCGGTGTGTGTCCACCTTTGACGAGCCGTGCACTTAGGATTGTATTTAAATTGAGGTAAATACCTTTCTTCCCTTTATTGCTGTACCTGCCTCATACTTTTACCAGCCGAAAAGGCAACAGTTGTTCATTCACTATGTTTCTAATTACGATATAAGACATCTGAAGGTGATGAGCAACAGGCACAAGTTGCCCAAAGAAGTTGTGGGTACCCCATCCCTGGAATCCTGGGGGATTGGAACTAGATGATCTTTAAGGTCCTTTACAGCCTTCTATGATGTGATTCTACGACATTCATCCTAATCTTACATAGACTAAAGGGGAATATTCATGTATGGAATACAAATTGCACCTAACCCCTTTGGAAAACATGCAGAAAACACCCATATTTTCATGTCAGTGTGAAAGATAACAGTCTCACACATAGACAGTCTCAATCTCTAGGTATTTAAGTTATTACATTTAGGAGTTCTTAATTTACATATTTCTCTTCCTTAAAGATTTTTTTTTTTTTCAAGGTAATAAATTTTTTGTGTCTTTAGGAGAAAGCTAATATCTCTTTGGGGCAAGTTAGTAACTATCTTTGCAGAACCCTGATCAACTCAAGTCATTAAAAATTTGTTGCTTGGAATACGGCATAACTCTTAAAATTCTTATTACAGAAGCCTCCTATGACTCAACAATTGCTCTATCTGCACAGGTAAAAAGTAGGTCAAAATAGTCTAATAGGAGTCAATGCCTCAACTGAATTTCCACTTGCCTTATCGGTATCAGACAGATATGTTTCTCACTACAAAGCATCTTCTGCATTTAGTGATTAGTCTTTATATTCTCCTTTTCCTGAATTATTTAGAAGTAAAATAAAGAATTCATATTTTCAGTAGATAAGAATTAGAGAGGCTGCTCTTTTACCAGTGACTAAGATTAAACATGCCCTTTTTTCTAATCATAGTTAGGTCATGAAGAATTATAAGGAATTATAATTTGTAGAGGGCAATTTTTCAATTTCTTAATTTAAAAAAAGTTTACGTCATAAAGTATAAAACCACCCCCCACTTATCCCTTCTGTTGGTCTTTTAAATACTTGCTGTTAGAACATCTGTGGAGACGGTGGCATAAGCTATCTATACAAGTAGTACAAAGACAAAAGGGCAATGAAATGAATGCAAATGACTCTGTCACCTACTGTTTTGTGAGTTATATGTATGAACAGTTCTGAAGTTTAGTTTTCAAAATGAAAAAGATCGCAGGATTTTTTCTTAGTATTTCAACTACCTTTGGAATATGGTCTGTGCTGCCTCTAATTCTTAATTCCCAAGTTTGAAATCTAAGAGTTAGAGAAGCCAGATTTAGAATAGTCCACCTCAACAACACTTGTCTGTCCTATGATGGCAGCTGGTTGTGTCCAGAGATGAATCAATATTGCAATGTTCAAGTGGAAACGAATAGTAAGTAATGTCCGTCATGGGTCTGTAATGGGAGCAATACTGTTTAATATCTTCATCAATGGCATTGTTTGACAATCCCACAAAGTCCATGGGATTGAGTGCTTGTAAACTCGTAATGTTAAGATTCATGAATACATCTACTCCATCAAATCTCAATTATAACAATACTGCTGATGTCAGAAGGTTTTCCCCAAATATGTTCTACCATCTTTCAGCAAGTCTGAGCCCTCATGTAACAAATAATGAAATTTTATAATTTACTTTACTTAGTTACTTTCATAGTATTCTGAAGCAGGAAGAATATTTTCAACTTAAAGGTTGGGGGGGGGGGTTGGGTCTTTTTCTATTTCCCCTTACCCAAGGGAAGATTCTGTACAGATTCTAACAGCATGCCTCTTAAATGCTCAAAGCCTGCAGTAATGGGAGCCTCAACTCTGTGTTCTGTAGAAACCCTTCAAAGTTAAAACAATGGCAATCTGAATGAACTACTCAGATTTGAATCAAGGTGACAGAGCTGTGAGCACAGAATTATTAACAAGTTTTGCAGCCAGCAAGTGATAACTTCCCACTTTATTTTGTGGTAGCTTGGGTTACATGTACTACCCTTTTTCTTTAGATTTTAGATCATATTTGAATTTCATAATTTTTTGTTTACTTATAGAAATATTTCCTTTCTCACTGTTATGTTTGAATCAAATATTTCTGGTTTTTACTGCTTTTGTGAAGTGTTTTGTCTATGATAATTATACAGATGTCTAGGGAAGCCTGTGATAACTTGTGAAATTTGTAGCTTTCTAATAGAATTTTATAGTTACATCTCAAAACAAGGAGCTGAATTGTTTTTGGGCATTGGACAATGTTACATGACTATACTAAAATTTGAGGAAAAATAAATAACTCTTAATCAAAGTAAACAGGTGTTACCAAAGGTGCTGTTCATTTCTTATGTCTCAAACCAAATATACAGCAATATTTTAAAATGTATTATAGGCAATATGCTTCAACAGATTATAATAAAAAGAGTTTTCTGGTTTTATTGTCTTTATAAATCTATTAATACTCCAATATATGTGTAATTCACATATAAGAATTTTTATTTTGTTGCCTATAAAACTCCTAATCTAAAAAGGCTAAAGCTAAAGCTTTTCTTGTCCCAAAACTAATGGTGTGTCATTTTAGGCCTGCCTGATTTCCTAGCTTTTGTTTTGAGCATCTCTTATATATTGTGAAAATTTTGTAAAATCAATATTGGAAGAAATGTTTTTCAGAAATGGAGTTGCATTATGACTAGATTCTAAGATATGCAAGTTTAAGCAGATCTTTATTGTCTTAACAATCCTGCTCTCAGGTTTCTTATCTAGGAAGTCATAAAACTAACTGGAAAAGTATAGATTGGTAGAAAAATCTATACCTTTTTCTGTTTTGTGAAAGAATTTATATGAAATCTGTAGTCAATTGAGTATAAATATTTTGGGACAAAATGAGGGTATCTAAATGGATGAGCAGTGCTGTGGGAAACTGCAAAGAGTTCTTTTAAAAATAGATGGTCTGGAACGAAGTTAAGTCAATCGAGACAACACCGTATCTGAGAACCATTTATTGGTAACAAACAGAAAAAAGAATAAGTAATTGCCCTACTAAAGAGGGCTAGAAAAGACAGGAAAGGAGGAGGCAAAATGGAAAAGGATGGGGGGACAGATAGAGAGAGGGGGGAGACAGAGAGGAAAAGTGGGCATTACCACCAGCGGGTCCAGAAGTGCCATCGACATTTCACGCTGCACAGCGTGTGCTGTCCACGCTGCCTGCCTGGGGAGCCTGCCCAGCTCCCAGAGAGGCACGGCTCCATGGGCACAGCTCATGCGGCAACAGTGGCCGGACACGCAGTGAGAGGTGATCGGGCAGGAGGTACGGGACCCTGGAAGGGTTGTGGTGTGGATTGCTGTGGCAGGCTGGATCGGACACAGGCAGGGTTGGATGCAAGTGACCAAGCAGGAACACAGGGACGAAGCAGGCAGGGTAAGAACACAGGGAAGCAGGACAGGCGGTGGCTGGGATAGGCGAAGGGGTAGGGCAGGACACAGGCTACACATGAGGCTCGAAGGTCAGCCGATGTCCTGCAAGCAGACCTCAGCAGGCTGGAGCTAGAGCAAAAAACACAAGACCAAAGAACCAAGACTCACAAGCCCCAACTCAAAAAAGCCCCAAGCAAAAAGCCCCAGTTCCAAACTCTCAACCAAAAAAGCCAAGACTTCAAAAGCCCCAGAGTCACCAAGCCCCAGCTCCAAAGCCCCAACCAAACAAGCCCGACCCCAAAATCCCCCGACTCAAAAAGGCTTCAGGTCCCAAGACCCAGAGCTTGTAACACAGTTACTTTTTATGCCCCCTGGCTCCTCCCAAAGTCTGCCTGCTGACAGGAGTTATTAGCCCAGTGCAGAGTTCCACTGTAGTCCATTGGTGGAGACCTTTTGCCGTCCGATTGGAGAATGTCTCTGGAGGGTACAGTGTCCTCAGTGTTCCCCTGCTGACTTCTTGCTCCGTGTGAGACGTGAAATGGTTGCCAGGCAAAGTGTCCCCAGAAACAAGGCTTTCACCCATCTTCTCCTAGTTGCCTCCTGCAAGTGGCACATGTGCAAGCTCTCCCCCACAGTCAGTGTTGAGACAAAACAAAACTAAATTGGTTCCTCACAGGTAGCTAATACGTACTTAAAATGTTAATGTTGTTTTACAGATTAATGCAGGGGAAATTTTGACCGTGCATTTCTATTCAATACCATTTTCTGTATGAGCGGATTTGAAGACATTTCAAATTATGTCTAAGATTACCTGCCTGTGAGAGTACATTTTAATTTTCAATGAATTTCAATGAATTACAGTAAATTACACTTACTCTCTTCATCATTCTCAAAGATCAAACCAATGCTACCTGTAACTAATTTTGACTCATCTAAAATTTATTTGCTCAGCTAGAAATGGGGGGTTTTTTAACCTTAAAAAAAATTGATCTTGTTTTTTGATAATTGCTCAGGGAAAAAGTTTTACTAAACAATCAAAAGCCATTAGATAGTCTTGATGATTGCAGTATTGTTTACGGGTGTACTCAGTGCACATGCTACGCATGTGAGAGAGTTACAGAGTTAAAGAGCTAGAGATTTACAGGATATGACATTTCTAGAAAGAAAAAACCCAAAACAATTTCTTTTTCTGCTATGGCAATAGCTATTTAGTCTCAGCAGGAAGTTCCTTCATTTAACATTTATCATAGCAAGATGCAGTGAAACTTCAGGTAAGAGGAGGGCTTGGATGTTTTCTTGGGTTTTTTTAGTATGAGATTGATCTCAGTGGACAAATGGTTGTGAGTTTTCTCTGAGCAGATTAATACTTGTGAGGCAGGTCATCCATCAGCAAACTGGTTGTGAGGGAACCTCTCACGTGAATTTTCTTTTACTTCGTATTTTTGAAAATGACTCAGCAAAGGTTAACTGATTTACACTTGGAGTGGCAGTCACTCACTTTGCATACTGAAAGATTCCACGCACATAGGTACTGATGATGAGTTTTCAGCAGCTTCAGGGAAATACTAAACTTTTGTCCTTTTAAATAGCATGTCTTTCTAAATAGCAAAGTACCTTTAGTACTTTGGTATCTTGGGCTCGAAGAAATATGAATCATACCAAAATGAAACTTTAGCATATTCTTTCTAGTCAACAGCCCCATAGGAATGTTTGATAATTGCTATATGAAAAAAAATTAATTTGCAATTTGCAGAAATATTCTGTAGTGAATAATGTTTTGACTGAATGAAGGGCAGCAGTTGCACTTAAACTGATTACTTCAAATGTTTAGACAGTTACAAGTCCAGTACTTGTACTGAAGATGGGAAAAGAGAAGGAAATAATATTGCTTGGACACCATACCAAAATTTGTCTAATCTCAATGGGATGCAAATTTTAGAACAATTATGAAGGAAGCATGGAAGACAAAACAAAACAAAATACAATATGAGTTTAACTATTGCAAATCACTACATATGTGGTGGACAAACTTGCTTCATTCAAAATGTCTCATCACCTATACACAAAAATCTGGAGGAAGAAAAAGAGTTAAAATTAGACTCTAGCATTTTTGTGATGCATCTGGAATCACATATGAAACTATCATGGAGGATGAGGAATAATGAAAAGTTAACAAAGATCCTACGCTGGCAGAGGTGAGCGTGTTAAGTGTCAGATGCGGACTTGTCTGGCTTGGGATTATAAATGGTGAACCTAAAGAAAGAGTTTTACAAACACTCTGGTTTCACAGTTTTGTTAATGACCTTGGTGTTTAAAAATATACACATCCTGAGTAACTAGCTGTCAGTACAAGGAACTAGTGTGAATAACTTTGAAGACTGATGTAAAGGAAATGGGTTAAGATTGGATATGATAAAGCTGTTTTCTTAGAAAATAGCAGTAAGTGTATCTACTGTAGGCTTGGTGTCAGAAGAAATTGTGGTAGTGCATTCCCTTTGCCCCCCCAGACCACACTATGATCATTCATGACAGGAACAACTAAGAAAAAATTATTTCCCCCAGTTTGTGAGGTTTAGAAACCCTAGTGGGGTGTAAAAGAGAAGTATTTAAGCTAAAGGATACTATTAGCAGAAGAAATAAGCAAACTGATTACTAATACATTCAACTAAAAAAAATACAAGGAAATTCTAATCTTGTAAAGCAATTCAGTTAACTCCTAATTGGAGTAATTACTTTCAAAATGCATCTCAGTAAGATTAAGAAGGGAATTCTATAGGGCAATAATTGCGAAAGAATAAGATTGGGCTCGAATAATTGGAAAGTATTTTCTAGTATTATGCTCTTAATTGTGTCAAAAAATAAGTGGCATTCTCAGCATATTATGTAATGCACCTTCAGGTTTCAGCATAATTCGGATTAGTGATGAAGGAAGATAAATGACTGATTAGGATGAACACTTTAAGAAAGTGTTACAGAGTTTTATGTGTGCTTTAATTTTTACTTTCATTTTGCTTAACTTGTCTGTATAATTTTTCTGATTGAACCATATCCCTTTTGATACAAACAACCTGTGACTGTGCTCTTCCTCAATATAGGGCTAGGTATGCGCCCGGTGGGCTGAAGCTAATAAGCACACAGAGTTGATTCACCTTTGAACCTCTAACACCATTTTATGCCAAAAGGGGAGCATTGTCCTTATGGTGTTTGTTGCCTTGCTGTGACTGTTCACTTTGATGACACTAGCACATCCTTGCTGTTCTGGTGTTGCTGTGATTCTCACAGCAGAGTAGTTGAGAGAGGGTTTGCCATGTGTGAGAAGTAGAACACAGGGATTATGTGTACGATTATAAATAGATTTAGTTTTAATACAGTATCTTAATATTGGCATTGCAGTATGTAATTAACAACACTATGATCTGTTATGATGGATTATAGTATAACCAGGTTGTGGTCCCTCCTGTTGAAGCACAAGCTTCAGTGAGACCCCCTTGCTTTTTAAAACATCTCAGAGAAGTCTAGGTGCAGCTAGGTCCATCTAGTCTCAGATTTGGTCAACAGTTTATGTCTAAAGGGTTATAATATAGACAGGTTCAACAAGAAAACTACAGGTTTACAGTCTTTGGTGATGCAGAATTCACAATTACAAAGCAACAAAGAACCTATGAAACTATTGCAGGACTCTATATTTGCTCTAATCTTAGCAATTTTTGCTCACCTGTCCAAAAGTATTCCTTATCTTAGGGTGGGAAGTACTCTTCAGGCATCTCTTGCAAGCTTCTTGCAACCTCAGGATACCAGTTTGCCCAGCTGGCCCAGTCTCCAGCAGCATTTTATGCCATTTTATAGGCCTGTGTACACCAAAGTCTATCACAAATACCTCTGCTCCTCCATCTCTGGACTGTATTAATTATGGAGCATCCAATCAGTTCTTCTTGTAATATCCACCTGGTGTTCTTATATTAGGACAAACCACATTGCCCATCAGACATGGGAAAGAGGGAGAGGGGTGTGTGTGTGGCAGAGGGGGAGGACAGACCTAAGATCTGACTATAGCTCATTGGTGTCACAGTGCTTTCTTTTTGTTTCACCATTTTTGGGAATTTTGAAAACAAATGTGTAATATTATTGCCCTACAAACCATCTCTGTCTGAAGGTTTGTGTCAAAATAACTGATAGTATAAATCTTATTGAGTTGCTTTGGTTCTTGACAAAAAAGGAATTCCGACAAACCATATTGTTCAAAATATTCATGCTTTGTAGCTTGCCATCTCTATCAGTAGCTGTCATAAATGGAAAAGATAACAATGCCAAACTGCTTTGAAATAATTCACTTGGTATCCTATAAGCAGATCCATAAGCAGATGTGAGGAAAAAAACTAACTGAGGGATTTTAGAAAATTTCTGAAAGAAAAAAATTTAGTCTGTACTCAGGAATTTTTTTCTTTTTGAATTATATGTCTGAAACCAATGAAATTACTGTCATTCCAATGACTAAACTAATCTATCTGCTGGATTAAGTTTATATTTGTTGGAGAAATAGAAGTTCATAAGTTCATTAATGCAGTAGAAGTAGTATTGTTTTCAAACTCTTCGTGAGTTCCACTTCATCGAAGGCACAATATCGAGTTAACATATAGATATTGCTTCATTTTCTAGAATCATCTTAGAGATATTTGAGCCATGTCCAGATGACTTTTGAGTCTTTCCACACATCCACACTGAATGTGTGAATGTTCAGTCACTCTTGAAGTATAAAAGAATTTCTTGATATTCATGGGGAATATCCTGTGTTTCTCCTGGTCCTCTCACTGGCCACCATGGAAAAGAGTCTAGCTCTGTCCTTTTAGTGTCCTGCTTTCAGGGGTCTTCATAAAATCCCTCTGCGTGTCCTCTTCCTCAAACGGATCAGTTCAAGTTCTCTCAGCCTTTCCTCATAGGAGAGAAGCTCCAGCCCCTTAGCCATCTTCATGGCCCCTCACTTGACTCTCTCCAGTGTGTCCATGTGTCTCCTGTAATGGGGAGCTCAGAAATGAACATAGCACTTCAGGGCTGGCATCACAGTGTGAACAGAAGAGAAGAACAACCTCCCTCGAACTGCTGGCAATGTTCTGCCTGAAGTGGAGCAAGGTGCCAATTGGTCTTCTTTGCTGCAAAGGCAAATTGCTGCTTTGTGTTCAGTTTTAAGTGAATGTGGCACCTGGGGACATGGTTTCGTGGTGAACAAAGTGGTGCTAGATTAGTGGGTGGACTCGATGATCTTAGAGGTCTTTTTCCAGCCTTAATGATTCTGTGATTCTATGTCTACCAGCATCCTCAGATCCTTTTCTGAAGAAGCTTTGAATTATTTCTCTCCAGGCTGAAGAACTTTGCACTTCCATTTGTTGAACTGAAATTCCTGTTGGACCTTTCCTCCAGCCTGTTAAAATACCTTTGGACAGCATCATGACCCTTTGATGTATCAATATCATCATGGTATCAATATTAAAATGTAAAATGAGTATTTATGCTGATTTTACATTATTGAGAATAGCCTTTTCCATTGTAAAATTGTATCTCAACTCAGCTACAAGTGGGCTTTTTAAAATTATACCAATAAAGATTTGCAAAGTTTTTATAAAGGTTTGAGAGGTCAGTCCATCTTGTTGTTCATAACTTTATAGGCTCTTATCAAGATTAAAAACTAATTGATCTGTTTATTTGATGTCAAGGGATGGTAAATTTTGAAGCAATTCTAGTAACAACAGAATGAACCATGGGAGGTTTATAGTTTTGAGTGATGTTTTGTCTTCCTCCTAAGTAGTCTTCTTAAGTACATATTTTGACTTGCATCAAGTGCATTGGGAATACTCTTCCTTTCTAGTATGCTGTGAATGAAATAGGCTTATTTTTGATGCAGTAACACAAATCTTCACATATGGGAATATTAATCAGTAGAATTATAAATAAACAATATTTCCTGAGAGATACTAATAAGGTCTGCTTGTTTATACAAGTATTTACGGATCCCTTCTTCCTTTTTGTTGCAGCACTTTAAATAATCCAAATACTTAACTACTGAAAGCTATTTTTCTTCTGCTCCACAATGTGTGAGAAGTGCTCAGAAAGAGTGCATAGTGTAGGAAGTGTCTCTTTTTCTCTGGTGCTGCTTTTAGACTACCTTAAAAAGACCCCAAACCCACAAAAAGACCACAAACCCACAAACTATGCCTGCAAAGGCATATTTAACTATGATGATGGTTATGGTTATCATAAAACTTGATACCTGATGTGCTTATTTAAATTCCACTTGGTATTTCTTTGGAGTCTAAATGTATTTGGAAGTCTGCCCTCAAGTCTGTGTATGTCAGCCCATGTTATGCTGTAAAGTTTTTTTAACCTGGAAGAGCCTAAACATGAAGGTCAATTAAAAAGATTGAATACTCGTCGTTGCCTGTTGTCTAAGTTGTATGGATTATAAAGAGTACCAATATTTCTGTAGCATCCTAATCATAATGCACAATGGTGTGTATTTAAAGATTATTTAATGCTTGTGGTTGTCTATACTGTGTTTATAGAAGTAATCTTTGTACCCAGCAGAGTTTCACATTAGAAGCGCCCTCACTGGCAATCTTACTATATCATTGAAAACCTGATTCTAAATGTACCGTTTCAGTATAAGCTTCTGAAACTTGTTTGAGAAATTCTGCTTTTTCCCTCTTATTCTGGCCAATCTTCTCAAGAAGCATTGTTATATGTAGTGCTTTTTTTCCCAGCAATAAGGAGTCCAATATATGTTTGCATTTTTGTCTCCAATACTAATCTTTTTTATAACCTTCAGTTTATCCAGTTCTCAAAATACTATCTTGTTTTCCACAGTAGTTCTTTTTTTTTCATCCCAGATACCTTCTATTTATCAGATGTGTAATTTGACCCTGTAAATTTTCCTGTTGAAGGCTAAATTATTTGGCCTTTAGATCAAACCTCCTTTCAATTAGTTATTCAATCCTTGGCTCAATGTTCTTTCTTTAGAATTAAACTTTCAATATAAATTTTTCTAACTCACTTTCCTACAGGTACTTGACACTTGGCCAATATTCTGCACGTGAAACAGTATGTGCAATCTCTTTTTTTAATATGCTGTCTCTTAATATTTCATAAGTATTCACAGTTCTGAATATTCTTCTCCCTCTTTTGCAAGTTCTTTTTCTTTGTTCTAACCCTTTGCTTTTAATTCAAAGGATAAAAACTCATTGTGTGAGTCTTTTTCGGCTAGTGGGATGCTTTCTAAAATCAGAAGCAGTGAGACATCAGCTACCTCTGAAGAAAATGAGAAAAGCATTTCCCTACATCACTGAAAAATTGAGGACTGGTTAAAAGAGAGGCTTTATCCTCAAGCAGAACATAATTTTTTTTTTAAAGTTATTTGATAGACATAGTTCAGCATTTCTGACTTCATTTTCTTCCTTCCAATTTCATGCATGGAGTGTAAATGGTAGATTATTCAATGGCATTCCTTAGAAAAGTCCTTATTTTACACCAAAAGCTTTGTTAACGATTATAGCACTTTACAAATCACATACTTATTCACAAATCCCTTTTTTTTATGGACTATGCAACTCAATTGACCTATGATGATGCTGATAAACCCTAATTCCTTATTTCCTCTGATTAAGCTTGGATGATGTAAACATCTGCTGACACATTCAGTGACCTGACAGAATTGGCCTGACTCCCAGAAAGTCCCATAAACCCCTTCCTGTAATAGCTTTGTATCCTGTGATTTTACTGGAATAAGAATCATGAAAGGAGTTCAGAAGTACTCAGTTCATATGTGCAAAACTGTAAGGGTTTCCCATATTGACACCACTACTTATTCTTTCAAAGTACAGCTTCATGTATAAAATGTCAATATTATTTTATGTCCAAGTCAAAAGGGGGTATTTTAAGCCCAAGCTGAAAAGTCAGCTTGTGCAGAAAAAAAAAATGAACTCCTTTTATAGCTACAATGTGTTTTTCTGCGTTAGTTCTTACCTGTTCTGGCAGGATATGCACTTTCAACTGGTATTTAGAGTCAAATACTGCTAGACATAAAAGCTTTCAGACAGACAACAGAATTTAAAGATGCTGTCTAGGGCATAAGCTTATATACTGTTGTTAGAGTTCTAATACATTAGCTTTCTGTGCTTCATCTTACCTTAAAACATAAAGGAGTTGCAGCTTGATGTAAAATTTCCCATACTTGCAATGTCATTTCTGCCCAGTTGCTTGGTACAACACATGGCAGAAAAAAGATACAGGGTATTGTTCTTTTCTTTGGTAGTTATTTTTCATCCCCTCAGTAACTGTTGAAACCACTGACTAACTTCTATCAATTCAAGAGGAGAATGAGCTCATAGGCACAACAGCTGTTAAAAACCAGACAGTCTCCGAGCTCCCTTTCTGAAAAGTAGATGAAAATGCAATGGGTGATTTTCATCAGGCTTTACAATTCCAAGGATGGATGGCTCATGTTTGTGAACTGATAATCAGAAAAAAGTATGCTCCCTCTTTGCCCCATCAAAAATTTGGATGTTTTGGACAAAGGGTAAGGAATATATTAGGTACTGCCAAGTATTCTGGTAGCTGAGTTACAGGGAAAAGCAAAGTTCTGCATTTAGGAAGAGTATTTTAAGGAAGGTAGAATTTTAAATAAAGGAAGCTGTACATTAAACCAGCTTCATAACTGAAACATAACAATATTTTGTTATGGAATATTGGAATGTTTGGGGGTTTACATTATAATGAGCAGTGTGGCAAGCTGTAACTACCTAGCTCTAAGTAGCAGGCCTCTCATTTTTGGATTCCAAAATACTTCAAAAAAAGGATGTTTTTTCCTTCATGTAAGATTCCTTTTATGTCTATATTGATAATCATAGGAACTAAAAAAATGAAAAGAAAGATTTGAAATTCAAAAACCTTATCTTGAATACAGATTAAGTATTGGTGAGCAACATTAGTTTGGCTGAGTGGTTGACAAAACTGTCAAAATTTCATTGTATTTTTTCTGTGATTTATGGCAGAAAAAGAAACTAAACTATACTTCTGTTTAAGACCAGTGAAAAGATCTTTCCTTTAATTTAGTTTCTGGAAGACAAGATAGTTCAGAAAGTGTCAGACATACTATTTTTCAGGACAGAAATTGGATTTTCATCTATCTTGAGTTACTGTGTGGAAAATAATACTTGGCAGAATTGACATCTGGGAAATTTGAAAAAGAAAGTTTTGTATTTATCTTTGACTGGATTGTCATAAATCACTACATTTTCCTCAACAACATCTCTGCAGGTGAATTGTGCATCCTGTATTTTTTGTGTTCCGTTGGAGTCTTTTCATACTGACAAAGTATTTGTGTTTGCATAAGGAAAGGGAGAGGGAAGAGTTGAGGGGAAGGGAAGGAAAAGATTGACAGCCTCAAAGAGCTTCTTGAAATTCATTTCACCATTTGTCTGGTTTACATTGATACCTACAGGGGAACCAGGCTTTATTAAAAGTCACCTTTAGGTATTTCACACTAATAAAGATGTAGAGCTATTAGTCACAGCAAGCTGGTCACGTGTGAAGAATATTACTAAAGGTGGGATTAAGCCTGACTCAGTCATGTTTATAAGAATAAACACTATGTGTACAATGTTAATTATGGAACAACTAATGATTTCTTGCCAAGACAGTCCTTTCAGAGCCTGCCAATATTACTAAATAGTTACCTGTAAGGAAACAAATATGAGTGAGCTCAATACATGTTATAGATGTCAGTCTGTTTATTAGGAATTTATTAATTCTTTTAATAAAGTTATATTTCTGTGTTTTCAGTTGGTTTTTACCCCTGTATGTATGCTAAAAAACTTTACTGGCCTAAGGCTGCCATATTTTCTGTGAGAGTCCATTTATAGGTCATTATTTTCTTTCTTTTTTGTTTCTTTGCTGTTTTGGTTTTTTATAATGGTTGGTGTAAATGGGAAAATATTCTGTATCTAATCATATTTTTTTGTGTTCCAAAATCGCCTCTCTAGCTGTTAACCGTTACCTTATTTCTGTATCTAACTTTGAGAAGGCCACAGATTTCAAAGAGAATCACTGCAATTACATGAACTGATCTAAAGGTAGAATTCAGGCTGTAATATCTTTTTGTTGTGATGCTGATTAAATTTAAAATACAGCTATTTCAGAATAACCATAAAGAAAAAAGAATTCATTTACTGCCCTTGATTTCACAACAATAGATTTTTATAAAATCTAAACAAATTTCACCCAACTGTTCTGTGAACCTCTACACTAAGCCCCTGTAAAAGTATCATGTACATGTCAGGTTTTTTTCTTCTTATTTATCAAGCACTAAAATTAGAACAAATCTCATTTCTTTTCTACGGGTGTTTGTGTTACAATGGTAGAAAAATCTTGCACTTGTGTATTGTTACTGCTTACTCACACATAGTACCTTGTCCTATTAGAGGCTTTCTTTGTGACATAAGTATTTACTTTTTAAAAATAACAGAATAAAATAATTAATAATCTGAAAACTAGAACATTAAATTTGGAGTGCACTTGAACTACCCTATGTATTGAAACACATGAAAGGGCAATAAGAAAGTAATCACAATTGGAAATAGATACAATTTAAATGAATTATATTCATTAGCTGGAGGTTTTAGATACTTGCTGGACCATGTTAACTCAGAAGTAAAGCACCCTTCACACCTCAAAATTTCTATCCCTATGATTCCCTTAAGTTATGGAAGAGTTATCCAGATTTTCAAACAGGAAAAGCATATGAGCATTGCAATGCTTAGGGTGATAGTAAAAAATTCTAATATCTTTCTGTTTAAATCTATGGTTTATGTACTTGTTTGCTACACATATTCTATGAACAGAGTGATCAGAAACAAATCTCAAGAAACCATCAGCTTTTGAAACCACTTTATACTGAGTTGACTTTTGCTGAAATGAAGATTGTTACTCCCGTACCTTTGTCCTACTTCTGCTTAAAAACACCCAACATGATGCTAGGGAGAGAAGTAAGAGCAATTTTTCAATTCATCAACAAAAAGCAAGAACTTAAACTTCTTGTGGGGTTCTTTTGTGGTTTTTTTGGCTTGTTTTGTTTTTGTTTGTTTGTATGTTTCTTTTTGGTGGTGGTCTTTTTTTTTATTTTTGGTTTGGGATTTTTTTGGTGCTGTGTTGTATTTTTTTTTATATTGGTAATCATTATCATTATCATTAATATAATAATAACAACAACAACAGTAACAACAACAACAATAATAATAGTAATAGTAGTAGCAGTAATAATGTTTCAGGTGTCAGAATATAAGCCTGGAACAAGAGTTTAGTTCAGTACTAATTAGATATTCTCATTTTTGCCTCATTAATGCTATTGGCCAGAAAAGGAATTGCAAGTCTATAGGAATAGAAAGTAATCAAAGTAGCCAAAAGAAGCAAAAAGAGGAGTGCTTGATGTTTGGAGGGATTTACTTCCTATCTGGCCATGTTAAGGTACTTGGCAAGAAAGTGAGTATGGCACTCTCAATTCATCATTTCTCTTTGTATCTTGCCATAAAATACCACAAAACTCTCACAATACAAAATATGAAGTATCTCATCCAAGCAATAATGTGTTATAACTCCAATATTTAGGAAATTGTGAAATTCTTTCTTTCAATTAATTTTAAATTATATTAAGTACTGAAATACACACCTTATTTTTTTAGGACCCATCAGTAAAGTTGATGGGAGAGGAAAAGTTAAGAGGACAAAATATTTTCTTAATACAAAGTATCCTTTCAATTATGAGCAGAGTAACATTTTTACATAATGAAAATCGATGTCTCAGGGTTAGTTACATCTTTCCTAAAGTACTTCATCAACTCTGTCCTTCATTTGGATATATTTTAGTAGCATGATGAAAATGATTGATTTGCAATGAGGTTTATGAATCAGAATAAGTAGTGACAGGCAGTCTGAAGGCTTCATATTAAATCTGAGCAAAGTAACAAGAGATTAAGTACATTCACCATCATGTGATTCCAAAACACTTTGCCAGCAGAAATAAATTTCATTAATTAAAAAGACATTTTATTTTATCATGCAAGATTAATTTGAGATGTAAGAGTAATAGTTTTGTCCTTCTTTTGTTCCTGAAAGGTAGTGGATAATATGATAACAAATATACTTTTACTTCAACTTGTCTCAGAACAAGTTGCATATGTTCCATAGTATAAAGCAAAATAGCAGAAGAAAGTGGGTAGAAATGTTTGTTCATGAAGCACAGGACTTGTTTAGACTAGTGCTTAGTGGTTTCTTTCCCCTCATGCAACATTCCTTAATTTTTATATATTTAAATTGGTTTGTCTATTCCAGCTAAAACCATACAATCCTAGAAACTACAATAGATGTGAGGAAGACAGTTCTTTAAGAAAAAAAACAAAAATATACCGCAAAAAGAAGACAGAATCTTATTTATCATATTTAAATAAAATGTAAATTAATCTTAATAAAGAAAAACACCAAAATCCAACAGCACAATACCAGAGCTCTCTAGGTAGTGAAACTGTTGCACTTTCATCAATTGGAATTGCATGTAACAAAAACATGGAAACATTTGTTTGTTTTCTGTTGAATACTAGCATTCTCCTTTCTTACAGCAAATACATGCACATGACATATTTTTAGATATTTATGCTACACAGAAACATATCGGATGTTACTATTTATCCTCATAAAAATACCCTCCTTTGACTTGGACATCTTGACAAATAATATTGACATCTTATACATGAAGCTGTTCTTTGAAAGAATATGTGGTGGTGTCAATATGGGAAACCCTTATGGTTTTGCAAATATGTTCATAATGTTTATGAACATTATCTTGTTTTATGAACAAGATAATGTTCATAAAAACATTATCTTGTTAAAATCTTGTTTTAATAAGATAACGAACAGATCAGATTTGGAGCCATATTGGTAGGCAGGGGTGTATTAGAAAAGAGAATGTGTAAATCTTCACATATTAGATTTTCTTTAGCTGATATGTCTATTCTTGTAAAGATACGGTACACTTGAGACCTTACACAATCATTAATCTGTGGTAGAATTAGCTATTGCTGTTTTTAGGTAAGAAAACCATTTCTAATAAGTGTCTAAGAGAGGAGCACTACCACATCTTGGTTAGATCCTGACTTGAAGCAAAGGGCAAAAATGAGGCAAAGGGAGGAACAGTAAAGAGAGGTGATTCATTTATACTGAAGCTGGACTGAAACACAACTAATGTAAACCAGATTTTGTTATGTGCTAGTTGGAAGGCAATGCTCTGTAGAAAGAAGAATTTTTGGCTATCAAACAGTGGTTCTCATAGAATCACAGAGAACATTCATGGAACAGAGAATATTGCTTGAAAATATAGTAAGGTTTCTTTGCGCATCCAAAAGTTTTTTTGAGCCAAAGAAACATTGGAAGAAGCAAGAGTGATCCAAGAATAGGCAAAGATTTTACGAATTTATTTTGTCTCTGTAAGAAATTATTATTATTATTA
>VZRN01006293.1:817570-903101 GCA_013397935.1 Dasyornis broadbenti | reverse complement strand
ATAATAATAATAATAATAATAATAACTACTTAATTAGAGTTGGAAAGTATCTTCTATCCAGATATAAGCAAAGCATGGAATGATGTGTTCAGTGCAAGTTACACAAAAAGATTTTGAGATTCATCCAACTCTAAAACTTGTTGGTGCTGTATGACAGCTGTATCAGAATTATGTTATCAGGAAAGAATTTTTCTGCTGACTAGTGCTGTGTAATTAAATTGGAAGGTTTTTTGAAGGTAATGTTAATATTGAAGGTGTTCAGCCTTAAGGTGGGCAAAACACAAGAGAATACAGAGTAAAAAAACCAGTTGTTCTGAGAAGCAGGATAGAGCTCTTCATATGTCCTCACAAATTTTTATTGTCTTTCTAAGGTAAAGATCCTTCACTAACCAAAAAGTGTTTTCTCAAACAAGTTAGCCAGGTAATGACAGATTGGAAGTACTTAAGAGTAAGTTTGCTGTGCTTCACAGAAGATATACACAAATAGTAGATACTTGACTGTAATCTTCTCCATGATGACTAAAAGTGTCTTCTCTATTCAAATACCGAAAATGGCCTCTGCTCTAAGCAGTATTCATGTACTCAATCCCCAGCACATCTGTTGCTCAGTAACTTCAAGACCATGAAGTAAAGACCACAAAGGACAAGTTAGATCTTTGTTGTGTTAATGGGGCAACAAGTCCAGACGAATATTGCTTTTGGTGCTGGCTTTTGGGCACTTTATGGTAAACCTATAATGATCCTAAATTAAGAATGAAAAAGAAAACATTATTTTTATATTAAGATGTTGAAAATTTTAGTCACTAGTGAAACAAGGCAAACTTGTTTTAATTATTCATATGTATAGCTGATTGCACACACCCCTTGAGTATTTCCAGACATGCTTGCTAATCATTGGGATACTTATGCTAATTCCACTTCAAACACAATGCTTCAAAAATTAGTAATCAATTAAGGTTTTACTTTAGAGACAAGCTTTCTTCCTACTTATAATTCTTAGCTCATAAAATTTGTGCTGACAAGTGGCTGAGTCATATCTTTTATGGTCTTGCCAAAAGCCACACAGCAAGCACAGGGAACGTTGATATAAAGTGAAACCATGTGCACTAACTCCTCAATTAGATAATTATCCAGATCAGTGTTGGTATGAGTGTGCATTGTGAAGCAGTAGATGTCACACTGTGAAAGGGTCTGCTACACTCTTGAAAGTGAAGTCAAAGTCCTGCAGTGCTGCCATGGTGATATTACCAATATCACCGAGTCAGTTCTGATCTTCAGGAACTTGGGTTTCTGTAAGAGCATTAGAATTTCTTAACAACGCTCAGAGTAAAAAAAGTACACAACTCTGCAAAGTAGACCACACATAGACTATAAACCTGAAGAAGATCTCAGCAATATTAATGTTTATTGGTGTGGATCATGACTACAGAGGTAGCTTGTGAGTGGCATCTGTATTGTGTTTCTTCTCAACTATGGGAATAGAAGTCTATTGCTGACAATTAAAGTGAGTGTGGTAAATAGATACAGTTATTCTACTTGTCTTCACCTTTTTTTTCTGTGCATCTGAGGACTTGTAGTTTTCCCCATGAGATCCACAAAATTCAGATATTCTGACTTTTATCTCTCTTGATTATGCGGTTGATAAATGGATGTAATGAATTTAGTACAGAGTTTAGACCAGAATGGGAAAACTCATAGTCAAAGCTACAGTATTCTTCAAGGTTTTGTGGGATAGCAAAATGAGTTGAGGGGATGTCTTTTTAATAGATGCTGATACAGGGTATCTTCTTGGTAAAAGAACCATACAAATCTGCCCCATACTAATCCCACTAGTTCCTCCAACAACAAAATGACTTTTGTCCCAGAGGAAGTAATCAGCTTGTCATGTTTCTAGTTACTAATACTTGCCTTCTGTTTGACAGATCTCAACTTCTGTTCCTTTCAAATTATCCAATCAAACTTTATATCATAGAGAAATTGTTCTTATATTTTACTTTGATGTTATTTCACTTTGATATTAGAAGTTTCTATTGGAAAACAGACTTTTTTGGGGTTTCTTTCCAGTTATAGCAGAACCCATAACAGAATAAGGATGCATGCTCGCCTTAACTTTTACAGTTCCTTATGATGGACTGCTTGCCTGTGTGAATTTATAGCAAAAGGATTTTTTTAGAGGGGTGAGGTGTGGAATGGCCCTGTATTCTTTCTATGCAAATAAAATGTTTGTTTTCACAAAAATAACTTATATATGCATTCTAAATGCATGTAATGGGTTTGCCAAGCACTCTGAATTCAACTAGCTCACAACAAAGCTAAGATAACCTGAGAAGGAAGTTGGTTGCTTTCTATTATAGACCAGTCAGCCAGGATGAAGAAGCAGAAAAAATATTCTACAAGCACCTCGAAGAAGTCTCGTGATCACTGGCCCTTGTTATTGTGGGGGACCCTCAACTTACCAAATGTTTGAAGGAATTGAAATATAGCAGAGAGTAAAGTCCAGAAGGTTCTTGGAGTGTGTGGAAGAGAACTTCCTGACAGAGCTGGTGAGCAAGACAACCAGTGGACATACCCTACTCGGCCTACTATTTATGAACTAAGAAGAACTTGTGCATATTGTGATTGTCAGAGACTTTCTTGGGCACAGCGATCACGAAATGATAGTGTTTTCAATTGTCAGAAAAGTAAGAAGGAGGATTGGCAAAATGGCCACCTCAGACTTTCTGAGCACAGACTTTGGCCTGTTTAGTACAGTAGTAGAGAGTTTCCCTTGGGAGGGAGTCCTGAAGGGCAAAGAAGTCCAGTAAGGCAGGACATGTTTCAAAACAGAAATCGTAAAGGACTCCAGTAAGGCAGGACATGCTTCAAGAAGGAATTCTAAAAGACACAGGAGAAGCCAATGCCCATGTGCCAAAAGATGAGATGGGGAGGAAGACTAGCCTGGCTGAGCAGAGAGCTTTGGCTGGAAGTCAGGATAAAAAGGAGAGTTTATGACCTTTGGAAGAAGAGGTGGATAACTCTGGAGGACTACAGGAACGTCACGGCATTCTGCAGTGAGAAAATTAAAAGGACCAAAGTCCAACTACAACTTAATTTTTCTATTCCCATACAAAACCCCAAAAGCAAACAAAACCAAAACCACTTTCTATAAACACATCAGCAACAAAAGAAGGGCTAAAGAGAATCTCCATCCTTCACTGGATACAAGGGGACACATAGGGACAAATGATGAAGAAAAGGCTGAGATACTTGATGCCTTCATTTACTCAATCTTTATTGGCAAGAGTGTCCTCAGAGTACTCAATGCCCTAAACTGGAAGAGAGATAAGAGAAGCAGAATGAAGCCCCCATAATCCAAGTGGAAATGGTCAGGAACTTGCTACATCATATAAACATGTACATATCACCTTACTCCCACTGGCCATACATGTTCTTTTTATGACTTAGCTCCAGAAGAAGTTCCCCTTGCTTGCTTGTTTCTTATCCCATTCATCAGTTTATTTTCTTTTAAAATCTTTGCCAAGAGTATTAACAACAAATCTAAGAATAAAGAAATATACAGAATATCACAATTTGTGGTTTACTTAGTTTACTGTTTGAGGGGGAAAATAAGCTCTCAGTAAAGGGAAATTACCTTACAGATTTTCATAATTGGTAAAAAAACCCCTTTTAGACTAACATTTTGGTATGAATATAGGAAGTCTTTGTGCCAAAGGTAACAGATATTAATTCTAACACTTTCAGTTTTTTGACCATTTGTTAACATCTTCTGAGATTTCTAGGGAAGATATTTCTGTTTCATTAGTTTCTTTCTCAACATAAACAGTAAACATTTACCTTCTTTCTCTTCAATTAGTGTTTAGTTTCAAATTCAATAGTTAGGTTTTCAGCTCAAGCAAAAATATGTGAGGAGATGTAAGAAGTAATTGGAATCTGAAAAACTGAAGGAAAAAATGATTCCAAAATAATCACTTAGAGCCATAGTTATTTCTTATAATTTGTTTTATCTTTGTTTCCTAATTCAATACACATGTCCTGGGGTGATTCATAATGGTATTGTATTCCATATCTACCTGTGCCCAAAAATTGTTATTGTATCTTTAAGACACTCCAGATGAGATCCTTATGTTTTGTGGGGTGTTATTGCTGGCATTTTTAAAGTCAGCAATCCAAGACGGCTTCCAGGTCTTTGTCACGTGGTATTTGCTTCGCAAGTTACTTGGTCTTTGTTCAGGCAAAAGTTTTTTCTTCCCTTTTAGGGTTCACTTTTGCTCTTTTGTTTTTTTCCCTTTGGCTTAGAGAGACTGCAGTTAGCAGTTTTGACCTGCCTTGGGATGAATCCTACAGGTGCCTGTCCACAGTTTGGGCACTGCGCCAACAGAAGAGGAGCAGACCCAACTCCAATCCAGGTCGCTGTCCACAGCTCCCAGCCAAGGAGAGAAAACACTGAGTGGCTCCAACTCAGCTGCTTTGCCTGACCCTGCCTGCCCTGCTGTGCCTTGCTGTGGAGAGGAGGTTGACTCCGGATGAACTGTTGAGCCTTCATCTGCTGCTGGGACTGCTCTGTGAGGCTCCTGCCTTCCCCAGAGAGATCTGACAACATCTTGCCCTTTTGTCTTACAAACCTGAGGCTGTCCCTGCCTTGTGCTGTCTTGGGAATGGTATTTCCGGCATTTCAGGTCTCCCTTTGTTCCAGTGGGAATGAGGGTGTGAATTTTAAGCAGTTTGATATCTAGGAGTTATTTATTAATTTTTTTTCTCTTGCCTCTTGGTGATCTTTTTGTTACTAGACTTATTTTTTTCACTTTTATTTACTTGTATTCATTCCTTATTGGTGGAAAGAGATTGGTTGAACCTGTAAAGGGAGACAACTCATTCCAGAGTATTCCTCTACAAATTGTCTCAAACCAAGACAGCATGAAAAAAACCTCAAAATTGATTTAACAAGCTAAATATTCACTAACTTTTGTTAGACATATGCCTATAAAGGACTGCCATGTGGGAGGTTTGTATTACATGGTCCTACTAAATAATATATTTCTGTAGCCCTCTTCGCAGTGTCTTCACAACATTTTCTAAATGGGACATCTTATTGATGAATCACAATGAACTTCTAGAATTCTGTCTATTGCAGGGTTTCAGCCTTCAATCCCTCTTGTGCAGAAAAATTAGTTTCTTAAATAGAGTGTTGCGAGCATTTCTTAAAATGTTTATTTCCTCCAACTGCCTTTTTTAGACAACAGATGTAGTTTTGTATTTCAAATCAAGGTGGATAAAACTATATTTGACAACAGTACTAACTGAAATGAGCAAATGTATCATGAACTGAGTACGTGAAAGGGAATAATGTTTCAGAATCTGCCCCAAGACACTAACCCTTTTATGCTAAGCTTTGTAAAATTCCACCCACAAGCAGACACTAGGTCTGTACAATTAGGAATGAATGCTTGATTTCATAGGAGTTAAATGTAGTTTTAATAGTTGTTTAAAATGAAACAAGCAGATAAATTTCAGTAGCATTTCTTACTCTATCTGCATCAATGGCCAGCAAAAATGAGTGTTTCTTTTACATTAGAGAGCATTTTATTGTGTTGATTATTTTAAGTCCTCATTTCCCATGAAGAAAAGCTACAGGGAACAATAACTCGACATCCCTGACATGACCTTTAGGCATGGAGCTGGATATGATTTCTGTAGGGAAACTCAATATATTCAAAGGGCTCTCTGATTTTATTTTATTTTTTACATAAGGAAAATGCCTGTTTTATTCACACTTTATCTATGAATTTTTTCAGGGAAGCAATTAAAGCAAGATTTTTATTTTGATACATTTTTAAAAAGCAAAGAGAAGATAGAAACTGTGGTTTATGTTGACTGTATGTTACCTGTCATCCTAGGACAGAGAAACCCATTTTCCAGGCAGATCTTTTAAGTTATATTTTTGGAGTTGTAGGGAAGAACTCTAGCTCTTTCCTCTTTGGTGTTCTGGGACTTCTCTTGCTTACCTTTGGTTCCATTCTGATGCTGAATGAAATAATATTGAAATGTTTGCATTTCTGTAGATTAGTAAAACCACTTCCTGTCCAGTTCAAAATTCGAACTTTGTTCACAGAAGCTGATGCTTCACATGTTGTGTTTGAGGAAAGACCATTGATGTGGTAAGAACAGTCTGGTGAGAGCAAAGTATCCCTTTAATTAGTGGCATATGCAGATTGCTGTTGTTATATTCAAAGCATTTTAACCTTTAAAATTCAGTGAGACACTAGACTGATTCCAGATATTTCCATGATAGGCCTTAGGATTGATTTGATAACAGAAGAGCAGTGAGGGTAAATGCCTTAACTTCTGCCTTGTCTCATTTGTGCCATTGGAAAATCAAACCTGAAATATGTAAAAAGTAGATAACCTGAGCAGTGCATATCTTGTGGTGTGCTTTTCAGCCTGGTACTCTATGCATGCTTTACAGCTATAATCTGGATATGCCAATGAATTTTCTTCTGTGTTGATTTTGCAATGTTGGAATGTTTTAATCTTCAAGTTTGGATTTTTGAAAGATAGCCAGGAAGAAAAAAACAGGAATAAAGAGAAGTAGAAACTATTGAATTTGTACTATCGAGTCTTTTCTACTGCTGCTCTGGCCTCTGCTTTGTGTCACTTTCAGCTGCTGAGCATTTCTTAAACAAATAGCATTTTACACTACTGCTAGATTCTTTTTTCTTCAAAAGTAGAACTGCCAAACTGCCTTTTGCCAAAAGAGAATTGCCCTCATCAGAATCCAGTAAATAAAATGTAAGTAGAAGTGTGAGAAGCACCTCATCTAAAAGATGGTGTTAAATAGAAAATTAACAGACTTTAGGCTCAGTTTGACCCACCATTAGTCTGGGAATATATATTCTTGTCCATCAGGACTGGGAATATCTTCTTGTCTGTATGAACTGAACTTCATTGTTCACAGATCATGAAATCCTTGAAAATCCTTTGACTGTTCTAGCTGTTTATTTTATGATATTTTCTTAAAGCAGGAATGGTAACCATACAGTCTCTTGCACAATTTAATTTTATCAGAAGTAGGCAATTCTACAATTTAATTTTATCAGAAGTAGGCAATTCTACAGAGATATAGATCACAGTATTCAAACAGCATAAATTCAAACCCTTCCCATCATCACAAAACCACTCAGTTTAATAAATACTTGGCTGTGCTTTGTGTATCTGTGCCTGCAGTTCATAACTAGTACTTGGCCCTCACTCAATCCCTTCCCACACCATGCACTCCAAATCTGTGCATCGTCTCTTGATTTTGTGGCTCTGTGCTGTGTTTACATCACAGCATATCCACAATAATGATATCATTGTTGATGTAAATATTAAAAGACTCTATAAAACAACACTTCACTCTTTCTGTGTAGTTATGATAACACTTTTCTTGTGTCACATGTTTCATCGTGTAATGATTTTGACTTTTGGCATAATATACTGATATAATCCATGCCTTGCCTTTTTTTCAAGATAAGTTCTTTTTCTTTCAAGTGCTGATGGCACTTTGGACCTAATCCAGAACTGTTGTTTCATGAGTTTTTTGTCACGTGTAGGAATAACAATAACATCTTTGTTCTACCACTACTGCCAGTTTCATTAAGTTCTAATAGAAAATGTGTCTATTATTTCTTCTTTTGCTCAGTTTTGTTAGTCATAGCTCCTTAGTCTTTGTTTTGACTCTTTTTTTTTCACTCCCTGTTCATCTCTTCCCTCCTTCCAGCCTAATTATTACCACATTTCTGGGAACTGAGAGGATTCAGTTATTCTAGTAACCTAGGACTTGAAAAACAACACAGCTAGAGCCTATTTGCATGATGACTAATTTCCACTCTTTGTTTTAAGAGCTGAAAAATCCTTTATACTTGTACAGAAAGGAAGAGCTCTTCCTTCTTAATGAGTGCTTACAGGAAATGTATCCTGAATATGTTACCCTGATGAGAATAGGAAACAAGGATAAGAGAGACTGACTTAGCTTGGATAGGAGCACACTGTGGAAGTAACGAATTATGAATCACCTTCATCATGCATGCAGTGTGAAATGTGACTGTGAAATATCTCACAGCCAAGGGGGGTAATTCTAGGATAGAGATCAGACGAACCAACACCATCAAGAATCAAAGTGGTTTGGAGAGCAAGCAGATAGGGCTGACAAGTGCTGTGATGCTTGTAGCAATTCTTTTTCAGGAGGGAGCAAGAGAAGTGAAAACTGCCCAAGTGTTGTTGAACTGCAGCTACTTAGTAACTTGATACTCAGTCTCACTATTTTCAGTTGTTATATTCACTGTATTTGAATATATTGTGAAACAATATAGCACAGATCAAATTCAATTCTGTGATTATATTCTAAATAACAAGTTTCTTCTACTGTTGGTTGAAATGCATGAATACAATTATCATTTCTGTAACAGTGCCTCAAGTCTTTCATCTCACTCTTTCACCAGTAGAAATTGAGCTATGTTGTGTGCATACACCCTTCTAGATGTAGGATTGATAATTTGATAATTAGAAATTATTTTCATGGAGATTTGGAGAAACTGAAAGTTTGGGGAACATATCACCTCTGAAAAAGGCTTTTTTGGTGACGGAGGAGTAGGCAGGTGGGTGGAGGAAAGAATTCTCATTTGCAGACAGGAATATCTGATCCAGGACCAGTTTTCCCTTTTTATGACTTTGCACTCATTATCATGAGACAAATCAGACTTGATTAAACACACAGAGTGATTAAATATACATATTTGTGTCTGTATAGCATGAAGTGTAACACGTGTAAAACACTTAAGAACTATGTTGCATAAAATGGAAAAGTACACAAGTGTGTATGGAAAGCTATGTTTCAACCATTTTGGTAGAAATTTGCTAATGTTCCCTCGCACTGAAACATCAGTTTAAGTGCAAATGTACAGGTATTTTGTTAATTTCTGATCATGTTGTGTCTCCATAAAACAATATATCTTTTACTTTGTATGAGTTAAATAAATGGCTGTTTTACTATCTACAATAATTATAATGCTACATGAATCACTTTTTTTGTATTTTCCACCCAGAGCAGAGGTGTTTCAGCTGGATAGACCTGCAGAAATGAAGTGTGCTTTTTCTAACTCTGGTATGAACCATCTGATGGGCACATCCCTTTTTGTAACTCATAGCAACTAAATTTGCCTTCTTAGAACTTTGTGTTGCATTTTCTTATGGAAGATTATACTAGTGCATCTTTTGTTTCTTCTGCAGACATCCATAAAAAAATTTGACATAGACTTAGCTTTGCTGAACGAAGTCTCAGAAATTAAGCTCTTCAGTCATGTTTCATCTCCTAATAAATAAAAAGTGTCTGCTACAGGTCATTCCTCTATGTCAAGCAACAGCAACTGCCAGACAAGTACAGAGCATCTTTCTCCCTGAGGAGTCTTCCACTGGCTGACCATTGTCACTCCTTTGGATTTCTTGATCTTGTTTTGGTTTGGTAGCTCTCACTGTTTATTTGATTTGCTGTTTTCACCTGATTTAACCCAGATATATCAATGCTCCTGTTGAAGACCTGGGAGAAGGAGAACACCTAGAGACAACCACTTTAGCCAGCCTTGTGCAGATGGGTCTTTGATGGGCTGGTGACTCCTGGAATGGCATTAATTGGGTATCACCCACCTGTTATTGCCTTTTGTCACATAGCCTGACATCATCTGTCAAGGTCTAATGAACTTGCCAGAAACTGAAATAAAATTGACAGATGGTATTGTCTCTTTCAGAAAGACTACAGGCTGCTTAAACCAATATGTTGTTCTGTTTATTTTCAGTTACGCTTTGTGCTCGCTTGTAAAGTCCACTTGGGAAAGTTTTGCCATTTTAATTTGCTAGTAACACAAAAAACAATCATAATGTTTAAGTTCATCAGATTTGACCACTTCATATTTCTCAATCTGGTTATCTAAAACCTCAGAGCGGAGAAACATCAGAACTTTTGCAATTTTCAAGTTGGCAGCTGAGTAATTTTTCAGAATTTTCTCTGTCTCTGCTGGGCATCATCTCAAAACCAGAAAATGCAGTTTGACATCTCTTTTTGGTTGTTACAGGAAATTTATAGGAAAAGAAACAGTAAATTGAGAGAGGAAAATTTTGCAAGATGTAAGTGCATAAAGAGGGCCCTCCTTCAGCGATGAAAATATTTCAGACCATACTCTATTCTCTTGCAACTATACACAAGCAACATTCTTTCCACCATTTGCAACTTAAAAATACCTTCTCTAATATTCATTGCAGAGTTGAGTTTACACAATAAAGCCAGTAGTACAGTGGGACAGTATAAACTACGCTTGCAGCTATTTTGAATTATGTGGGATTTTTTTCCTGACTACATTAAGGAAAATGATTATCATCTATGGAATAGAATGATTTTTTTCAACTCTGGGATGATACCTATTTGATCTGAAGTTTGATTCATAGCATAGGGGTACAATAAGGTGCTTCCGAAAAAAAATTTGGAAGAGAGGGGCTTTGATTAAGCCAAGGTAAATAATTTCACTTTAATTGCTCTAATTTACCTACCAGAAGATGAAGACGGGCAGAGAAGAAGCTGCCAAGGCTTAGTGATTTATATAATTACATCTGAAGTCAGATTCTTGTCTATGAATCTTTATCTTAACAATCTCTGTTGTAGATTAACTTTTTGTATCAATATGAAAACTAAAAATGCAGGTTTTTAAAAATACTTTCAGTAAACTATCAGAAGAATAGAAAGTATCAAAGATGTGAAATTATTGTATCTTCATGTGATGTATTTTTATCTGTGATTGCTTTAGTTATAAGTGACAGATTAAGACCAATAAGTGGTTTAAGGACTGGTGCTAAAGGTGGAATTTTGGTTTTTTTGATCATGGGGCTATTTTTAAGGCACCAGACCTGTGAGGCTTTTTATAGTATGATACCATTTTCCACAGTGTAAAATGGTTTTGACTGGAAATAATTTGATGATTTTGTGTGTACATCCTGCTCTTTCTCATGAGAATAAACTTGGAGAAATTGAGTTTTGGAATTCAGAACTATTTCTTCTTTACTGTTAAAACATTTATTTTGCAGTGTCCAAATGAATGAAGTTTATCTTAATGTGTACTTAAAGGCCTGAAGTGTTGAACAGCACAGCTACTCAAGTAAATAGGCTCCAGTGTTTCATATTTCTTAAGGCATTTTACCCCCTATAGTTTAAACCTAAATCTTTCTTTTGCAACTTAAACCCATTACTGTTTACACTTTCTACAACAGAAATAAAAAGAGTGGTATTTCTTACTTTTTTTAACAGAGATTTGATTTCTAGATTTGAAAATTATTGTCATGCATCTACTTAAGCTTCTCTAAATTTCTTTCAGTCTTCTTGTAGCTTATACTTTTATAAAGCTCTCACCTTCCCTTCTTGCACAGCTTTGGAGTTTTTATATCTTCTGCAAGTTTTTTAGAGTATATTACACAAAATAAGGCATACAAAAAGTGAGACCTTTCTATCTATTTGTATATCTAAGATGATATTACTCAGGTTTTCTTTCTGCCTCTATCCTTTTCTACCTTCTGATTTCTGTATCTTTTATATCTCATCTGAATTGTATTTTAATAAATATAGTGTGTTGTTTTTCAGACCATGTGTCAGTTAGCCCAAGTAATTTTGAATTTGATTCTGCTCTTCAGTATACTTGCATCTTCTCCAGCCCTGAGGGTACTAATATGAAACACACTCTCAGCATTATATTTATTGGTTAGTTAATGAGAATAGTAAAGTACTGAAACTAAAACCTGAGGAAACCTTTTTGTTGGGAAGTAATAGTTACTACTCTGAATAGAGACATTGAAAGTTTCCAACAGATTCAACTAGACTGCTGTTCTCAACTTGTTCATGAGCATGTAAAGAAAAATAGTATCAATAAGTTTTGTAAAACTTAAGGCTTCTAGTAGCTGCCTTTTCTGTATTCATACAGCCTGATAACATATTTTACTGGAATAATAGATTGATTTCACATTCCCCATTCTTTGTAAAATACAATTGGCTCTTTGCATGTCTCCTTGGGACTTTTTGAGTCTTAAAAAATATCTGCCTCTTTGCCTCAGTGTTCCTGCTGAGGGTTGCAATTGCCCTGTGCTGTGTAATTAGTTTTGGTGCGTTTTAGGAAAGGAGTGCTAATGAGGATGATGTTGCTTTAGTCCAGTTTATTAAATATCATGTAGTAAATTAGGGAATATGCAGCCAACTTGGACAATGTAAAAATTTTTATTATCCTTGTTTGAGATCTTACTATAAAATCACTAACATCACACTGCATTAGCTGTTTGATTTGCAATTGGTATTTTGTAAGAAGACAAGAAAAGAAAACCATTCATTAGTCTGGCTTCTTAGTATCATCACAGGTATACATGATTCTATGAAACTGTCAACACTAAATTAGACAGCACATCCTGTGCTCGTGCTTGCAAAGAAAATCTGGAAAATGTAGCCAAACACATGATGACTGCATATCTTTGACTCTGAAGGCAGAAAAAATAACTTCTAGATGCAGAAATTATTATTTAAACTTGTGAGGCTGTGCACTTCTAAAAATCATCGCTGTACAAGAAACATGACCTTGTCTGAAAAGGTTATGTGTTACTATTGCCAGAATGATTTTTGCTTTTATATGTTGTCTCTATTCTTTACATATATATTTGTAGCTCTGTAGCCTGTACTTTTCCCAGTACTTTTCCCTAACCTTTTCCTTAGGCAAAAAGACAAAACATATTCCAGAGCTCCAAGCCCTGGTGGGTACAAGGTCCTATCCTGTCTTGAGTCTTCCTGGGAACCAAGGTTAAAACCAGCTCTTCAAGACACAATTTTAGAAACAACATTTAGTCCCTCTAAAGGAGGGTGGGATTCAGAGAGGGTTGAATTGGGGGGAATTACCACACCACTTATATCTCTAATTGGTGATTTTTGTCAAATATGCTAATTTGCTAGACTTATAAAACTGTGTTCACCCCATTTAGCGGTGGGCATTTGTGGGTATTTTCCATATCTGCCCCTTGGAGGCCTCCAATAAAGACCAGCCTTTATACTACCTCCTATACTAATATTATCTTGAAAGTGTGTTGTTTTCTTTCTTGGTTCTATAAGGCATCACTAGAAATAAAACTATATGGAGTATCTGTCTTTTGGAACCAGGTCTGCCCTCTTCCCATTCTGTTTTCCTCAAGAAAGGCTGCTGTGCTGAAGTCTCATTTAGCTGTTCTCAAGATCCCCCACGCATTGGCCATGTAACAAAATGGAGTGGGGTAGTGTTTCTGCTCACTGACTTTCTGCTGTTGAACATAAGAACCAGTTTCAGTGGTCTAGAAACCAGATGGGCAGTTGATTTAAATACCTGATTTAAATACCTGAAATACATACTAATTTTCCCTTTTACTAGTTACTATTCAAGGAAATGCAATCTTGGAAGTAGCAGAAAGGTAAGTGGCTTTTAAGAATAGGGCAAATAAAAACAAAGGTGCATCAAAATTTATTTTTAGAAACAAAGATGTGGACGTGGGTTACTTTTAATAAGATTTTTGATACTGTATAAGAAATGTTTGATATTGTCTGTAATGTTATGATTTTTAAAATATAACTCCTATGAAGTAAAGAATATAAAAAGATTTAGAGAAAACAAAGAAATTTTGTGCGAGATCCACTTTTGAAAGGAAACTTTTTACTTGCAATGTTAAAACTCATACTGGCAGACTTTAACTGAATTATGAGAATTGCAAAAAAACCCACAGTGAACACATATCTATAAAAGCTTTAGGCTGTGATTCTTGTGATATTTTGAGAGAGTAGATGTCTTTTTCTCAAAATAAAATCTGCTGGCTAGCCTGTAAATCTGAGCCAATGAAATAGCAAATTATGTCCTGCAGTCATCTGAGCAATCTTAAACTGAAAAGTGCAGCTGCTTTCAAGTTACAATAGCAGAAGTGTTTTCTGTTTTGTCTATTAAGAAAGATGATGCAGCTTTTATTTTAATTTGGGAATCTGTTCAAGTATCTAATTGTTACAGTTCTACAGAAAAAAAAGTAATAAAGTTTATTTGTTTAATTTATATTTTAATTAAATGTTTTTGTATATGGCAGGCCATAATTAATAAGGTTAACTTAGATGAGAAATAGAGAGCAGAAGCCACAGTTAATGGCAGCTGCAGTGGCAGTTTTTGGCTACAGATGATTACTGTTGACTTGCATCATAATAGTCATCAACATTGAAGGTCTTGAACTGAACCTGAACTTACAGATTTGGGGCTGTGTTGCCACCTCCTCTGAATTTTCTTTCTATAAAGCTAGCTACAGTAAACTAAAAGGACAGTAAAAGAGCTTAACTGACATTTAGGTTTAAACGTATTTAGAGGAATTGGACTTTGGGACTTTGCTGAATGAGGGGTCATCGAATGAATGAGAAAGCAAGCAGGATTAAGAAAAGTAGCAGTGAAATTGAGATGTAATAAAAGTGACAGTAAGAATTGGTAGCATTTCAAAATTACATGTTTTTTCAGAAGCATTCACACAATATGATGAATCAGCATTTGTTCTCCATTTATTCCTCATGCAGTGAAATCAATTGTGTGCAACACTCAGAATGAGTCTGATTAAGTTACATGTAAGGGAATTCCTCTGTGAATGTCCTTTGTGTTGCCTTCACACCTGCTGAGCTAGGAGAAACATAACAGACCCTTTCATTGCTCCAGTTAAAGTGTGTCACAAAAGTGACATCATTGCTACCACAGACACTAACTTGTGGCTCTGGAGCCAGTCTTTCAAATTCTTTGACAGAGAAATATCTGAACATCTATGGCTGGTTTTGCTAATTGACTTGCCAGATTCAGTTTGCAGCTCTGTGGTAGGTTTATACAGCTTGTTCAAGAACAGTCATCATTGTTAGCCATTTGTTTTTCAAACAGAGATGTGACTGCTGTGAAAAATGCTAGTTTGAGTCCTAGATGAACTTCTGCAATATATCTGAGATCTGACATAGGTGTGCAAAACTTTGCCTTTTTCTCAAATCCCCAAACAAAGAACCCCAAAGATTGCCCTAGTGAAGAATGAATGTCGACTTTTTGAGTAAGTAAAAGAGAAAAAGTGATTAAGTGAGGCTTATGAGTACAGATCAACAACAGCATGTTGTTCTTGGCTTTTGAGACATCTTTGTGCATTGTTGCCATTGAAACTGTAAGAATAGGAAGAAGAGTGTGTATGAGAATGAAGAAGAAATAATTGAAGAGCAAAGTGGGGGATGGGGAAATCAATTTCACACTTTTTAAACTTTAAATTTTAGCACAAATTTCCTTTCTTAATTCTGGCATTTCTTGCTTCATGGCATTTTTGTTTGTATATGCATAAATAGCAGTAATGAGAGAGTAATAGTTATGACTTTTTATTATTTTGAAGAATTAATTTCCACAAATTGCAAAACTTAGATCACATGGGGAATAGGGACTTCCTCTATTACATAGCAAATAAATGAAAGTGGCAGATGAGTTTAACAAGAACGGTGAACTGTAGGAGGAAAAATGTTGGGGAAAAAAAAAAAAAACAAACATTTTTCTGTGAATATGTCCACTAACCGGTTTAGGACTCTAACTTTACTTCTCTATTTTTATAACCGGTTTTTGAAAATATTATCTTGGCTGACTGAAGTTGCAGGGAGCAGTGATAATGCACATGTCTAGCACATATAACAATGATATTAAAAGAACATGTTTTCCCGCTCATGTTTTGACTTGTGTTGGGGGGAATGGGATAGTGGAAATTTCTATAACAAAAGCTGAACCATACTTTTATTCTGCACTACAAAGCGTTATAAAATAGTCTAATAAATTATTTTAAAGAAATCTATATGAAAGTGCAATAGTCTGTGTGATATTTATTGTCAGATTGAAATAATTTTATGCTTTTTGTCATGGATGTTCCTCTGAGAAGTGAATTGTTCTTTGCTGCCGTTCCTGAGGGAGTCAGTGGGAATATTTATTCATTTTGTTTAACCTGAATTGCTCATTAGTGAGCAGAAAGAAAAGTCTGGTTTTACATACTGTCTTATAGGATTTGTGCATACTCATTTTCTCAGTATGCAGACAGGTTTTCAGGACTTAGAATTTTTTTTTGTAATATAATTCAGTGATTTCCAGAAGTAGAAGAGAAGGAAAAATGCTGTATGAGTTTTCGTCTGCTTTTCGGACCTAGGCATTCTATGTATATTGATTTTCTTCACTGCAGATACTTGTTTTAACTAAGCCAGCAAAACTCATTTGATCACACAGCATGGCATTCACTACACTTATTCACTTGCTGAGCTTCCTGTAACCCTTACACCAAGATGTGCAATGATACATAGAAAATCCTAATTTTGCGTGGAAACTAAATTCTTTCTTTCAGGACTGGTACCCAAAATACATTATTTGATTTTTTTTTCCCCTGTCTCCATTATAATGTGAATTTCTTTTTCTTTCCTGGCAAACACAAAAATGACTTAAAAAGAAAACAGGTGAAAATTATCACCAACTTTCACAATGAATTTTTCTGGTAGAGTTTTTCTTCTTAGCTCCCTGTATCTGAGAAGTTCTGAGCATTTTGTGTACAGCTATTTGTTCGCGGAAAATATTACTTTCTTTTCAATTATATTCAGCATCCTTAGTAAATATACTCTATTATGGATAGAACAGAAAGATTCATACATATAGTTTGTAAATTAAAATTAATTTTTTAGAAATAGATAATTTCCTTTGATCAGACATTCTTTGAAGAGTGCTGTCTCCTACTTACTTTCATTTTGCTGCCACAGTGTCAGATGCCAGTTTCCATATTTTAAGCATTTAAATTGATTCTGAGCTTTGCTTGACTGTACTGAAAACCAGTACAATCTAGGTTTTTTTTCCCACAGAAGATTGCCTACCAAAAGTTTACCTAAACTCATGCTTAGCCCCCAATTCAGTTATTCTGAATTTGAGTATTGAAGTGTGAAGTTGTGAACACAAATGATTGCATTAAATCACATTTTCCATTCAACTGAAAACCTTATGAGCTTTTTTTGGTGACACTTCCATGATTTGTTTATGGAAAATGGCATGTGCAAGTAAGAGAACCACAAGATGTTGTGTATCAATGTATTCTGAGGCTCTTGGGCAAACAGAGTGCGCTATTCTTGAACGAATAGAGGTTTTCTTGTATTGGGCCAGACCATGCTGATATTGATCTAGTCCTACCATAAAACTGATATAGCACTTTCAGTGCTTATCTGGGTACTTTCCTGGAGGCTACGTTCAAGCCTCCGACAAAGAAATTATTTTTGTTTCGCAGTAAAGTCAGGGTCGGGAAGTAAAGATTTAGTGGTAAAGTTTGGATTCACTTAGGAGTACAACTTACTGAAGTGAGACATGGAAGATTCAGAGGAAATCAGATATACCATCTTTGCAAAAGGGCACAAATATGAACACTTGAATGCTAATTATTTTATAATAAAAAGGAACATTGTTTAAAAAGTAACAATATGATAGGAACTCTGTGTATATCTGCTAGGTGTTAATCAGACTAAATTGAATTCCTTATGTTTTTAACCTAAGTCATCTGCACTTCGCTCCCAAGCTGCTCTAGCATGTCTGTCATGCTGATATCCTAGAAGTCATACTTTGGGGTTTTAGCATGTCTGTGCTGAACAGGAAATGGCTTTTAAATCTTTCCCACAAGAGGGATTTCCCGAGGTCAAAATCTTGACATGCAGCCTTTGCTTCGGTCTGGAGCCTGGGCTCGTGGGAATCCCTGAGAGTATGACAGATGTGAAGAAAGCAGCTGCCCAAGTAAGACATCAAATGTTTTGGGAAACTCATTGAAGAGCCAACAGAAATTTTGGATGTGAAGGGAGAATGCTATACTTGCTGCTAGGGACTTGAAGGGGTGGCTGCCAAACAATGTAGAGAACAAGTGGTGCATGACCTAGCCTGGCACGAGGTGAGTACGCAACATCAGCCAGAGAGCCCAGAGGTGAGCAGAAGCTCTAAAGTAAATTCAAATTATTAAATACCAAAAGCAATGCTGCATTTGACCTCTTAACTCCGGTTTCAATGGCAGCTTAAGACCTTAAATAAGGGTTACAAGTAGAAATATTCAGTCAATTCTCTTACAACCATATAAGTCTGATGGATACAGAAGAACTAAAGATTTTTCTCAGAGATGACTGATAAAGCCTCACATCCAAGATATTAAAACTCTGCTAGCAAGATCTGAACCTGAAGTTTGGCTTCTGTTTTGAATAATGCCCCTCTGTCCCCCCAACAAAAGAAACCCAACAAACAACCAAACCAAACAAAACCAATTCCAAACCAGTGATTCAATGATCTGTGAAAATACAGCCCTTTGCTAGTTAAAAAGTGTTTCAGTGCTCCATGGATCCTTGGTGTCATGTATTCTTAGAGCTGATGTGAGTGAGTAGAGGTGACTGATTATTTACTATGACTTTGAGCTATAGTAAGGTTGAAATGCATTAAATACATTCATGAATAGTAGCAATCTTAATATGTTCTCTACAGTTCAGTGCAATTTCAGAAAATAAGGCAGATACCAGTGCAAGCAAAATCTAATCAGACTATAAGACTTAGTTTAACTGCTTCAGTGCTGCTATGGATGGTGTAAGCCTCTGCTCTATTGAAATTGATGCAACAGTCTCACATATGAAAGTTCTTGCCACTAAAAAGACATAATTGAATTGAATGCATTAGTGGAAGGCACTAAGCATTGTAATATGAATGCTTTAACATAAACCCATGGACTGCTAGCTTGATAACTACACCATTCAAATCCAAGAGATGTTCTGCACCTGTTGATCTCAAGACAGTGAAGGCCCTTAGTAATTCCAGCCTGATGCCAAAACAGAACTACAGTGTGCACAAACGGTGTGCAAACACATTCAATAGAGAGCAATGCTGCTCAGCAGCAAGGCAAGTCCTTGCCTTCAGAGGTCTAGTTTCAGTCGTAAAAGCAAATACGGAGAAGTATTATTGTGTGCTCATAGACTTGAAACTAGAAGACAAAAAAGTCGTGAAAGCTATGATTAAAAACTTGATACAACTTCTGTAAGGGGAATACTGACAATATAGCTAGATTCTGGACAAGTGAGCTAACATTTTTTTTCATCTAATGCTTCCACTGCAGAAGTTTTTTATTTTTATATAATGTATAAATAAATACGTGTACTTCTGCATTTCTACAGTATAGTGCTTCTGAAATGTTCTGCACTGGTCAACAAGCTACTTTTGTAGTAGTTTCTTACTACAAAAATATTATGCAAAAGTTATTTTTAAATTAAATTAAATGAAACTGTAATTTCCAAATATTTTAATCATATAAAATCCAGTATTATGGATACTGATAGTATAGGTCCAGATATTATTTCTTTTTCTAATTTATATGATGAATATGACAGTCAGACAGTCTTAGTGACGATATGGTCTTTAGAATTTTAACACAATCCACCTTTTTGACCATGATGGAAAAAAGTGAAATTCAAAATAAGATTTTCCTTGGCATTGAGGTGGTCATGGGTTAGAAAAATAAGAGCGAATTTATTGCTCTGCAAAGCAGTTTGAAGACTAGATGTAGAGGCATTATAAAGAGTACAGGTAGAATTACAGATGCTTGAGGTACATAGAGGTACTTAAGGGTGGTGTTTGATAATATCCTTTAATAAATCTATTTTTTTTTCTTTTCTAGGGTAGAGAAAGTGCCAGCATATTTCTCTATACATACAAGCAATAAAAAGAAATTTCTAAATCAGACAGCATAATCCACAAATCTTTACATTGTTAGAAGTACTCTTACAAAAATTTCCACTTCTGTAAACAAGTAGATAAAATGGACTTTGCTCTATATTTGGCAATAGCTAAATTTTCAGTTTTGGTAAAAACATGCAGAAATCATATTCAGTTCTATTTCTTCTACTGCCAGAAGCTGTTTGTATGAAACAGAGGTTGGAAGTGGATCACCATGTTTCTGTAGTCCTACTTCAGTGCACATATTCAGTACATTCCATTATTTGTTTTCATCCTTGGCATATCTGCTCAGTTCCCTTCTCTCCTCTTACTCCTTTTGCTTGCTTCTGACCATCAACATGGCATTCAGAGCCTTCCTTCTCGCATCAGCTTGTCTGCCTAGAATCATGTTTCTTTGTCTGCCTTAATTTTACAGATTCACTCAGTGTTCATGGAGTTTTCTGCATTCATTCTCCTGTACTGCATGTAACCTAAGCATTCACTATTTTATCTTCTATGTCCTCCTGCCTTGGCATACTTTCATTTGTGGTCTCCTTCCTTTTTCTATTCATTATGAACTCAATCACTGTGTTAATATGTCTACTGCCTGTTGGCAATAGCCTGCAAACCAAGGCTGAGGACATTCCTCTTTTATTATTTAAATCTGGAACACAGTCCAGACTTGATTTAGAATTTGTCTTTCATCCAAACCACAACAGCCCCCTGTTGAAGTTGACTACTTTTCGTTTACAGCTAATTTCAACTGTAAACAAGACTCAACACAGAGGGATGAGAAGTAACTGCTTCCCTGACATCCTGAACTAGTGGCCTGGAGGAGTCTGGACTCCAAGGAGTGGGCTGCTGTTTTAGCTGTTAAATAGTGGAGAGAACTTTACCCCAAGTATTACTTCAGAGGCAAAAGCAGAGGTCAGTAGGTTTTCCGGACCAGACCCTGGACTTAGGACTTGCTGTGGTATTTGGAACAGAGTGCAGTAACAGCCAGCCAGGTTGAATGGGTTTGAAAGGCTTACTCATTGTTATCTTGAAGGATATTCAAATGTGAAATCCTTGGATCATGCAAGTGGACTTCCACCTTCTTATTAAGACATCTATTTGTACCATTAATGTTTTGCATTGAACTGTAGTTGATTCTGTTAGATGCAGCATAAGCATATCTGAAAGCATGGTTCTTGTTCCTCTTTAATGCACTGAAAATTTAAGTGGAAGAGTGCTATTCCACTGTTTGTGCCTTGCAGGCTTATGCAGAAATCGTTGGTAAAATAAATGAATTCTCTCAGCAGATAACTCTTCAGTATTACCTGGGTTTAGCCTTTGTAACTCAAAAAATATGGTTTAAACTGGCATTTAAAATGTGAAGAGAATGTACTGGTTCTTGGTTATTTCCTAAAGTATTTGGATCTTAAAAAATAATGTTGTCATGCCAAAGATGTTTTTTAAGCAAAATTTTTAGTAACTGGCAATAGTTACTTCTAAAATTGCCTGGTTTTAGAAATTAAGTTCAAGATATTATTGTTTTTCAGGGAGAAGTCTTGTGCTTCTAACCAATATGTTAGCACTAGAATTAACATGGTTGTTTCTGGCAAGTTCTAATACATCCAGACTTACAGAGCAATCAACTATATTATCTCTTAAAATAGTTTCTCAGGGATAATCCCTTTTACTTCTTTATAGATGAAACATGTGCAAAGCATTTTATTCATCAATAAGTAAAATCAGGAGAGGATATTCTCAGGTTTTGAGATGCACTCAAAGCAAAAGTCATATGAGTTTATATAAACAGGACATCAAAAGAGAAAAAAAATATACCCCTGGGAAGTAAAATTCTGTGGTTTGCACAGCTGTTTACTGGGGTATAATTAAGGTTGAATTGCCTAAAGCTACCCCTCAGCTGCTACTGCTCTCTTGGAGAGAGAGGAATTAATCTTTTCATTATCCACCTTTGATCAGTTTTGGGCAAAACCAGCATCCTTTCCAGCTGAGTCTGAGTTTTAGATTACAGACTGAAGAGAGATTTGGATTTAGATTTCAAAATGCATCTAAACTGTTGTGTTTTCTTACTTGACACATCTTTTTATATGGCACAACTCTAATGCCATTTGATGTGCACACAGAATACCTGCTTCCTAAGAATTCTGGATGTTTTCTCTAAGGCAGAAAATAATTTATTTACTTTGTAAGACAAGACTTAATACAAAGACAAAACTGATTTCCTCTGAGGATTTTTCTTCTTCTGTCTGAAACTGTAAATACAAAAGAGAATCTTCTCCCTGTGTTTCTTACATTCTGAATATGTCTAGAGATTATTTTCCATTCACTTAAGATTTGCACCTGATGATCCTTGTGGGTACCTTCCAAGTCAGACTATTCTGTGATTACTGTGATTTTAAAACCAAAATAATTGACTTGATTTATCCTAAGTAGCTTAGTGAAACAGAAATACATACTGGAGAGAGCCATAAAACAGAACAATTTATAACAGGTCATGCCACACACCCTAAAGAAATGCTCCTAAGGAGTCTGGAAAGACTCTTTGACATATTGTGTAGTGCCAGTAAAGGCATAGACACTCAGAGGTCTCCAGTAGGCTACTTCATGGGTCAATACTCCTGGCACTGCTTGGCCATTCACTGACAGAATTGTCTATGTACATAACATGGTACTCATGGAGAAATTAAACTTTACATTTTGATATGTATTAGACAAAAGTAACCCAAACTTGAAAGCTTTGGTTACCCGGTGAAATATGAGCATAGTTTTTTGGATTATAGATTTTGAACCCTACTGTGAAGCATGGAAAGCAGCCGTTCTCATGAGGTCGGTGGATGATTGTTACCCAGAACAAATACTTTGCATCTATTGTTGTTGAATATTAATCATTACACCCTCAGAGTCTGGCTCTTAGTTAACAAGTAACAATATGAGAGGCCTGTAAACAGAGTCTTCAGGTAAGTTTACTCCTTGCTTGCCATATTCAAATGTTTCAGAACAGCAAGAATAAAATAATTCTGACAAGCAGTGCAAAACTTGCTGGCACTAAACCACTGCTCTAAGAACTACTGTTAAGTCTGCACAGATGTTAAGCCACATAACCTGTGGAGAAAGGAAAACTAACAGAGACAAATTGTTTCCTATGCTCTGTTCAATCTCCACTATAGGAAGCTTTTGTAGTTCAACTAGCAACGGTTTTATTTCTCTTACCACCCCAGGCACCAAGAACGTCTTTGCTTCCTTTGTTTCTACAGAAAGGTGCGAAAGACCACATGGTGAAACACCATCAGCCAATCTCTTTCTTAGGGTCTTCCATGCAGCTGTCACATGAGAAGGCCTCTTCTGCTGTGCCAATGTAGTCAGTCACCAGCAGTCGTCCTGCCTGAGCAAGGACTGTCAGTTCCTTGCCTCTGTGCCCTTTCACTCCAATGTCGTGTGTGAATCTCAAAACCAGCTTATTGTGAAAAGTAATAGAAGAGGGTTTAACTGTTTTGTACATTGTTTTGTAAGTAGAGTAAAGGCCAGGAATAGATAATGCTTAGTGATGAAAGTGAAGTGAACATGATTACATACTGATAGTATACCAAATAGGAATGAGACTAACATAAATGAGCCTAACATGAGTGAGACTAACATAATTCCCTTTTCTTTTAGGGAATGGCTGAAGAATCTTTTCATCTGAAGGGATTGAAAATGTTTTGCTTGTTCAAATGTATCTGCGCAATAGGTAATACAATTCTTGGCTTGGCTGTGCTTTTGCAGTTGAAACATCATAGCCCTTGTTTATGTTTACTCATAATACTTGATGAAGTAAGCCAGGAAGCAAACCTCTCTCAGAAACTTTGTTTTTCACATCCAATCTATAATCCTTGGCCTCAAGTAAAACCACTTCAGACAATTCAGTAAACCAAGACTTGTCCCATAAATCAAACTTCAAGAGCAAACTGTCTGCTCATGAACTAATTGCTTAAGCTGGATTCTGATCTGTGCAGCTCACTGTTGTCTCACAAAAAAAGGTAGTGGCATTTGCTCTGGCCTTTTTAAATATTTTCAGTTCCTTGGAAAATTGGCAGCAGGAAACAAAAAACGTCATGGATGAGTTTACGGTCCTTTAAAGAACATTAATCCTCTTTGCTCCAAAATTAAAATAGACATTCACATAAAGCAGTTAATGGAATATTTGTGGGTGAAATAGACAACATGTACTCCACCATAAAGACTTCTCTGTGCTTCTTTTTTCCTGGAAAAGATAGGCAACACTCATTTATTTATCTTAACTGCTAGACACTGCCACAAGGTCTTGACCTGCCTAGAATGAAGATCACTACTCTGTTTAATAGAATCATAGAATCATAGAATCATTTAGGTTGGAAAAGACCTTAAGATCATTCAGTCCAACTGTTGCCCTAACACTGCCAAGTCACTAAAGCATGTCCACAACTGCCACATTACATGTCTTTTAAATACCTCCAATTACAGTGACTCAACCAGTTCCCTGGGCAATCTGTTCTGATGCCTATTAACCCTTTGGTGAAGAAACTTTTTCTAATACCCAATCTAAACCTCCCCTGATACAACTTGAGGCTGTTCTCTCTTGTCCTGTTGTTTGGTAACTGTGAGAAGAGACCGACCCTTGCTGCACTACCACCTCCTTTCGGGTGAGTAATAACATCTCCCCTGAACCTCCTTTCCTCCAGGCTAAACAACCCCAGCTCTCTCGGCTGTTCCATATGAGACCTGTGCTCATGAGTCTCTTCACTGCCCTTCTCTGAACACACTTCAGCACATCACTGTCTTTCTTGTAGTGAGGGTCCCAAAACTGAACACAAGATTTGAGGATGAAGTATTATGAGAATTAAGGCTTTCCTTTTTCAGACAGGAAGAAGATACTGAATGACAATAGTGCTCAGTCAGGAGTGGTTTAGATAAATGTCAAACTTAACTAGATTAATTCACAAGCAAAAAGCTGATTTTCTGTTTTATGAATTTGACTTGCAGAGTTGCTTTTGGCTTTACTGAGTGGACCAAAGTGATTTTATTACAGGCCAAGGATTATGGTTTGGGATGTGAGAAACTGTGTGTGGATTTTTTCACTGTGTTGAAATAACATAGATAAACCTTTACAGTGTTGAGTTGGCAAGGGGAGTCTGTTCAGCTCAAAACAGTGTATTCATGAGGCAATATTTGATAGCAATTTGAAGGAAGAAGAGACAGTTTACTGTTATTAAATTGTGAAATTTCATGGAATGATTGTGAAACTTGTGGGATAACTTTACAAAACTTTTGTGTTGTGATGCAGTAAGGAATATTTTGTTTGGGTTTCTCTATCCTGCCCTGAGATACTGTAAAGTAGCCTATTGAAGTTTGCACTGTGTCCTACGAGTTCTGGTTGTTTTTCACAATGTAGCAATTTGATGAACTGCTGTCCCCAGAGATCATTTACTGTAGAAATTCAGGTCTTTCAAATATTTTACCAGAGGGATTGAAGTGGTATATACCTATGCCTGTGTATAGAATTGAGCAGTTTTGCTTTTCATTATCATCAGGGAGGCCAAACTAAGCAGCACTATGTACCCACATTGATTTTTTGTAAACTGCTATTTGTTTTGTGGAATTCTGCAGTGAAAGATGGTTCCACTTGTGCAACACAAAAAGTGGGGAAAAAAAGAGAATATGAAGAAATCAAATTTCAGTTGGGGGCTGAAGGATGCAATTTGTATTCAAGACCATAGCTTACAAGGCAGTCCATATTTATTCTCTGATAAAGTTGACCGGACTAGAGAGCTATAAAATGAAGTACAGTATAACAGTATTATACAACATGTGACCTAAGGTGGAGAACACCTGAACCTCGGTGTAGAATAAACTATGCCCAGTTTAGATATTTTGATAATCATAATTTTCTTTTTATTAAAGTCCAGTTGAATCTGTATGATATTAAATTTTTTGCTTCCATTAGATCTGGTGAAAAACAATTTGTATCAAAAAGAAAACTGTTAAAAGAAGATCCCAGCCATTTTGCTTAGTTGATTAACTATTACATTTTTCTGTGCAGTAGCAGCTTCAAAATATCTGGATTATTTTGGGTTGCAAGTTATTGAATAGATATTATTTTAAGAAATGCTGGCATCAAGTAGGAAGCCTATGAAAGAACTGTGTTGGAATATAGGGTTTTTTGTCACACCATATTGACACATTCTGTAATAATTTTGTAGTAAATGAAAGCTATGATATATCACAGCTGCAAAATTATGAAAGAACCTTGATTGAAGGAGGAAATCAATAAAAGGGCTTACTTTTAAGAGAATAAGATTTCTTTTATTAATTCATCTATCTGAGTAGATAATGTATTAATGTATAAATGTAATAAAGTAGTATTCTTTGTTTAGAAGATGTATGTGACGCTACTGATGTATTAATATGTTAAGAATGGCTTTGTCTAGGTCACAGTTGTGATTTCGTCTGGCGGAATGCAGATAAGGGTTTGGTCAATGGTTTGGTTTTGGTACCTGGATGTTTGCAAAATTGTATGCATGTAAATTATATGTGTGGTAATTTTGCTTCTGTAATAACCTCAGTTTTTAAATATAAGCTCCACTTTTTAAATCCTAGGTAGTAAAGCTGAACACATGGATCCACATGCAAAAGATAACCAAACATTTGCATAATACTGCTTTTTAGGGTTAGAAAAGTCTCTATTGGTTCAACTAGCAAGATAATCTCAGGATTTATATTCATCTAATTTTGCTGGATATTGTATGAAAATGTATGTATATAAATGAACTTGCAATGTTGCAGAATTGCTTTGAACACAAAGAATATATCATTGTATTTCAGAGCTTTTAGAAAAATAAAAAAGAATTAGAAAAGAAACTCAGATGAAATCCAGTATCTATTTTTTCTATTCTTTAAATCTTCTCTAAGTTTACCTGTTCTTTCCTATAACGAACTTTTTGGTTGCAAGGGATGGGTTATAGTGTTTTGCTCACAGTGTTCAAATGGAAGTTTCTTCATATCTCTACTTTTCTATGGTGATTTATGTTATTCTTCTCTTTATAGTCCTTTTTGTAATGTATTTTTGGTTCTATTAATTAATCAAGGAATTCTCAGATCTGTTGGGAATCAGATGGTTTTGTAGCATCAATTTAGTAACCATAGCACCATTTTCCACTGCTGAAATTCAGTGGAGTGGAGTCTTTGTACTTGAAAATATATCTGGTGTTAAGTTTCATGTCATAGGCCTGCTTCAATACCACCCAACTCTGGAGGCATCTAATCTCCATGAAGGCCTCAGTTTTCAGTTTGTTTTTCTCTGTGAAACAAAGATTCACATGAGGCATTCTTTTCTTCCTGTATCCTCCCCGCTGTATGAACAAATCAGGATATTTGTGAAAGTACGGGGCAATTATTTTCTGAAGGAAAAGTTCCATTAGAAGCTCACCCTTTATTTGACATGGGAGGATTCACACGCTTTTCATGTAGGTGGGACTTTGCAAGGTTTCTTCCCCACATGTATTTTTGATCAATAATGCAATCACAGTATAATGCTGTTAAAAAGTAATTTAAAAACTTTATTCAAAGTCCACCTTCATTTATTCTGATGTTCACAAGCTGTTTGCCTAACAGCTCCTCAGGCAGGTGAGATTGTGCTAGAAATAGTTTTTTTTTCCCAGCATTGCTGACCAGCATTGTGTTTATCTTACGCTTGCTAGCATTCAAGCCTCATTGCTTAGTCAGTCAGCTTGGAGAGTCTTGGTGTGGTGGTCATCCCAGCACATGTGGTCAGACTTCATGAAAACGTGATAGCATGTTTCAGTCCAAAAGCTTGGAGTTTCCCATGGCAGCCTGACTGCTAGAGCACTCAGCTGGAACAGGGGACATCAAGTTTACTTTGACACCTGAATACACTCTCAAATGTAATTTGTGATAATTACTGTTTGCTAGGAGTTTAGGAATTTTTATTTGATAGGCTGTAGCTGTTATGTTCAGGTCTGTCCTACTTTGCAGTTTATTTTGGTTTAAGACAATTTCGGGGGGAGTTACCTTGCCTTTTAGTTTAACCACTCCCTTGTCACCAATCAGGACAGACAAATGCTAGTAGATGTAAGTGAAAACATTACAATTTGCTAAAAATGAAACAGCAACAGGCAAAAACAACAGTGATAATCACTAGATACAGAGTTGCCGAATACCAGGTACTACCTGGAAACAAAGAGAAAGAAAATGGCAGAGAAACCTCTCCCCCAAGGTGGCACCATCCACAAAAGACCTTGTGGTCTGAGAGACAAAGCAGAAACTGCAGACAAACCCGCCCCCCAAGATGGTGCCCTCTGCAGACAACCACGTGGTCTGAGAGACAAAGATGATGGACAAACCCTGCTAGGCTCAACCTTCCCCCTGGAACAAAAAATGGGAAGGTAGGAGCTTATGACGCAGTTCTGGTGGCAGATGGGGTGTGCTGGCATTGCCTGGGGGGCTCTGTCCCCGTGGTGTCAGCTGCCCTGCTCCTTTTGGTGACTGTGGCATTGTGTGCCTGTGTGTGTGTGTGAGGTCAGTGCAGCTGCTCACGGCCTCCTCCTGCCACGTGTTGCCCTCCGCCAGTGTCGGTGCTGCTGTCACGGCTCACTGTCCCGAAGGCGAGGAGGGGGGAGAAGAAAATGGACCTTCGAGCACCAAAGAACGGCGGCCCGGTTGCTGCTCAGAGACCTGCCTGAAGCAACCTCCTCAGGAGCCCGGGGGGAGACAAAAAAAGGCTTCTGCCTTGTACCATCCCAGCTTCCCTACCAGAATGAATGAGAAAGGGTATGGAGAAAGGGTATTGAGTGCCCCTGATCTTAAAAAGACCCTGGCACCCACCAGCCTCTGTGGTTCCCTTTCTGGACACCAGATCTTAAAGAGACAGTAACACCGGATCTTAAAGAGACAGTAACAATTTTTGGCATAGAACAGATAGACACGGAATATAATAACATTTTGGGTTACCCTGGACACTGTTCTTAAGTAAACCAAAATCCTTAATGTCTTCACATCTGATGTATGAGGAAACTCATCCCTGATCTGAATGTTACTGTTAACAAGCCAAACCCAAAGCCTTGGATGAAATTTCTCATACTTCTCAGAGTTAAGAGAACATTTATGTCCAGATGATGTGACCCACACTTGCATCTAACTACAGCCTTTCAAAACATTTGCATTCCCACCAGTTATATATGCATGTCACATGAGGCCTTCTTTATAGGAAGGAGAAAGAAAGGAGCAAAACTCATGTGAGGAGGTTGATGCTCTGCACAATCCTAGCATTGACGTGGCACAGAGCACTGAAATCTTTGGGAAGAAATAAAGGCTGCATGGTGTTTAGTTGTATTTTTTCTCGACGTGAGAAACTAAGTTTTTGAAGTTAGCATTGTTTATAAAACAGCTGTTTTAAGTAGGTGTTACTTGCAAGGCAACAAATGTGTGTTTGCCTGGGTGACTGTTGCCTTTTGCTTAACACTGCAGCTGCAGATGTCAAAGTTAAGTGCAACTGAAGACAAAACATATAATGGGCAGAGAAATTACAGGAAACATTGTTCTTTTTCTTAGAATATTCTCCACTAAGAGGAAAAGAATACAAAACAAAATAGCACAAATACGTAATGGTCATACATTTTTGTTTCTTTTGCCCTTTAGCACTATATTTAGAATGTTTGTTTGATATGACCATATGTCTCTTTTAAAAACAGTGTCTGTATCCGCTAAGAGGAAAAGCCTTCTTTGGTGGGAGATACTTTGTGGAAACAGATTGTTCATCTCATTTTATTTCCTCTTAAAGTAATGTTTCTGCTGTAGGCTTAGGCTTGTTTGCATCTCAAAACAATTAAAGGTTGGTCACAGACTTAAATGAAAGTAGGACTGAATTTCCAACAGTAGGCCATTGAAAGAGATTCTGAATTGAATGTGCTATAACCACTACAGAAGATACATTATTAGTTCTTTTTGTTCTTTTTTCTTTCTACTTTTTTAGTTCTTGAATCATGGGATGAGTATATTTCAACTATTTCTTTTTCCTATGAACTTCTTTCAAATATTTTCTTTAAAGAGTTCTATGTTCCTATAAAAATAAATTTAGAGGTTAGAGAATTTGGAATTCTTCATAGATGGTAGTAAATTTCTTGTATTCACAGGAACAAAATGTTTTCTTATAAAAATTTCTTATGAAAGAGATCGATCTGTTTGGGGATTGAGTCTTGTGAACAGACAGCACAGCAATAAATACAACCAATCCATCCGGATTTTCTTCTCTTTCACACAAACGTGTAGTTACAGACACATACACCTGCTTGTGCCATCTCCCTTTTGTTTTTACAACTGAGTCTACCACAACTAGTCCTTCAGTACACTTCATTACCGATCCACATAATGAGACCTCATCACCTGTGACACAGTCATTTGTTGATAATTTATGTGTCAAAATGTTGATAGGAATTGTTAGCATCAACAGTTGTTCAGATCAGGTCAGATAGAAGCAAATAGATACTGAATCTTGTTTAGCTTGTCCTAAGTAGTGGAATTCTTAAAAATCAAAGACATCTCCACAGATTAGTGCAAACCATAGTGTTTGAGATGGATGACAAGTCAATAAAATAGCTGTTTAGCTTAACCTATAAACTCAGGGAAGTGGCATGTACATTCAGCCCAGAACAATTTTTAGCCTTTGTTTCACACTTTTAGAATTTTTTTGGTACAACTGGTACAAGTGCAAGAAGATTGCAATTGGTGCTGGGTCGTCTTTGGTCAACTTTTGAGGATATTTTGTGCAGGTGGAGGGAGCAAAAATACTGTTAAACTATTGGCAGGTAGTCAAAATATTCCGGAAAGTTTCAGGTGTGCATTTGAATTGAGTGATTAAAAAAGTTTAAAAGTAACAGAAAGAAAGACATTGTTCATAATATTTTACCTTAGAAAGAACCTTTTTTAGCTAAGCAAATTCTTCAAACAGGAGTTTTTAATAGTGACCTTTGTATGGTGGCCTATCAAATGGCCAACTTGATGAAACATCCACTGTGTAATCTCCATTTCAGAATTAATATAGTTCATTTTTTTTTTTTTACTGGATGCAGCATTATTTTAGAAGTGGTAGAAGGAAAAGAAAACTTTAAAATCCATGCCTTTGAGGTTTCCTAATCCTCATAATATGAAGCATCTGTTTCTGAAACCTAGTTTTGTTAACGTTATCTTTTGTTCAGTTTTACTGTACGTTCAAACAACAGTTCTTCTGTCATTATTATCATTATTCTTGGTGCTATCTAGATGCTTCTCATTAAAAAACTGAGAAAATATCTGAGAACAAATCTATTGTGTTACAGTGCAAACTTCATAAACCAGTTATGGCTTATATTTAAACCTTTACCCAGAAGAACACATGGCTTCTTGCCACATTGGCTTTGGTTCCTCAATGAATCACTCATAAAGGAAATCCAACTTGTGAAGTAATGATTTGATATTCCCTGTTTTGCTGTTATTTTCTTTTTTTTCAAAACTATCTCCTGAATTACAATGATTCTTTTACTAAAAAAAACTCCAACAAACCAAGAATAATTCCCACATTTAAACTAAACATCAGGGTTAACCTTCTTTTGTAATAGAAAAGACACATCAGGATGGTTTTCTGTTCTTCATATAGATGCAAATATATTTGTTTATAAGTTGGACGTCTTCTGGGTGATATAATAAAGCTATGGGAAATAGAGAATTTTTTTTTACTGGTAGTGAGGACAAAGTATTGACAGCACTTCAGACTGAAGGCAACGATTTGACTTAAAATTGGTTATAACATATAGGTATGTATTCAGGATTGCTTTCAGGCCTTGCCAGAGTATCTTAGTGAAATCAGATTTTTCTTCTGCTTGGTAAAAAATTGTCTTCCCTGAGTAAGCTTCTTCTTTTTATCTGCAGTAGTGCTCGAAAGCACTGCAAATAACTTTTATTCAGTGCCTTCTAGCAAACCACCTACAGGTTTAAAAATGCAAGACTGTAACACTCTTGCATTAAATTTGGGTAAATTTGTTTAGAAAGAAGTTTCCATACAAATTTTGTATTTCTGTTGGAAATCACTAACTTTGCTCATCCTTGGAACCTTAATAGAATACTTTGGGTAAGTCAGCACATTTCACCTGTACTGGCATGAACGTTGTGGTCTTGGCTGAGTCAGGGGTCTTAGAATGGGTTTTGCTGTCAGATGTAGTGGTTCTTTAGCAGCCAAATGGGACAAAAGTGGGCTACCCATTCTGGTCTGAGAATTCTCAATTCTGAATGCAGAGGCTAAGAGAGTAACAGGAAGGTGTGAGTATAGGTAGGGAGAAGGAATACATGGGAACAAGAAGCTTTGTCTCTTCAGACTGGTTTCCCTATTTATAACTCTTCAGACCAGAATGGTGCAATTAGATACAGCCATGACTACTAGCAGTGTTGACTTGGAATAGATGCAAGCCAGCACATGTGTATGCATGTGTGTATCCATGTGTACACTCATTTATACACAAGCATTTATTTTTACTTAGAAATTCTGCTGTGTACATGTTAACTTCATAAGTAGAGAAGAATAAACCTTTCAAAGTGTACTTTGCTTCTTTACCATAGCCAAGATATTAATTCTAGTAGAGGCATGAAGAACATTTTAGTGATTCTTCTGTACTGCTGCTTTGTTAGACTTTTTACTCATATTGACTAAGCTGTCATCCCCAAGTTCCTGAAATATAAATGACTGTAAAATACACGTGTTTGTGGGCATATATACACACACATGGGAAAAGCCCAGAAAATAAGGGACTAATGTGTATGTCTCAAGCACTGATAGCTGTGATTATCAGGAATTTTTGGCAATAACAGCCAAGGATTGTAGGTAACAGCACACTGTGAGAAAGAACAGGACATCTCTGGAGAAGTGGCCACATGGAGATAGGGACAGCACTTTTCTGAGACATAATTATTATGTCTAAATTATATTAATAATTTAGACTTAATAATTTGCAACTAATCCAGTTGTAGGTTTCTTGAACACAATAGGTAAAACTATCATAGCATAACTTGAATAAATTCTAATATTTACGATCCTGACCCTCATCATTTCACATTCATGAAAAGATATCAACTCAATCTGTCCACAAAAATTTCTGAGGATTTTATGGTACTCTTCTATTTCAGAAAAGTTAAATAATACCAGCTGTCTCATTCTCCATTATTTTTTATTTAAAATGCAGTTCTAAGACTCATAGTCTGTAAAAAATACTATTACTACTACTAGTAGTACAAGGTACACATGATATTTGTTTTTAAAATGTGAATTCTGTCATAGGTGGTTATATTCTCTTTTTGTAGTATCTCTTAGTAGTAGTTATTATCTCTCTATGATATACACCATCCCAGAAATCTTAAGACATTGTGTGTTTGTATCTGTTAGTCTTCTGTGGATCTTTAGATATCTATTTTATCTGCACTTCTTCCTGGCGTAAATCCAGCACTGAGTTGAACTGTAATGGATATTATTCTAAATCCTAGCAATAATTCATTTCATGTTCAGCTTTAAAACAATGATACACTAATTAGAAACCAACCAACATTAGTGGGTATGAATGTCACAAGTCTAACTTCTACTCTTTGATGAATTTTTCTTTGTTACTATCTAAGGATTATGTATCTCAACTCTTGAAAAAGTTGTTACCTTGGATTCATCATACTACAAACCTTTATCTTTGTTTGGTAACTCTTCTGTTCATATTATAGAAAGATTTTTAAAGAATGAGGGAGAAATATGGATTCCCATCTCATAAAAAAGTAATTAAACCTTGTCTGGAACTTAGTTTGATTAAAACAAAAGGTCTAGAAACACCCTGTCTTTAGCTGAAGAGATATTTCCCTCTGAATGATATATTCCAGAAATCTGTAATTTCCTTTGCATTAATAATGTCAAACCATATATATATATATATATATATATTTTAATATGTGTGCACTGAAGATTGTGTTGGCTTAGGGATTCATGGTTTCAGGAGGCAAAGGAGACATCAAAGCTAGAGCTGCATGGCAGTGCATGGCAGTGCACGCAGATGCTGTCATGGCCCTTGGTGCAGCCACCACTAAAGCTGCCATTATCACCGCTGTGCAGGACTGTGACTGGAATACATCTGAGGGTGGAGTTTGCCTCCCCTTAACTCCTTTGGGCGTTTCTTGGAGAATGGGCCTGCAAGTTTGTGAACATCACACATCCATCTGAGGTGTAAAGACACCAAGACTAACAAATCCAAACCCAGCAGTAAGACAACCACAGGTAGGCTCGTGGATTTTTTATCAAGCTAATGGAATGTACTCCAATGTAGTGCTATGCTGAGAATAAACTGCAACTCATCAGTGTCTTTGGTTGTCTTTCTATATTTTTATCTGGTTTCTTAATTATACCCATAATGATTAAATGACTAACCAAGGAATTTAATGCATTATTAACAACAATAAGTTAGTTTCCTTATTAGATATTAAAATAATGCCCTCACTCCAAGATTCATTTAAACTTCCTTTAATCTCTTTGTCAGCATTTTCAGAAGGCTCTTTTTTCCTCTCAGTTTAGGTTAATTTAGTCCCATTTTTGATACTCCATTTTGATTTGCTGCAGATGGCTTAATTGCTTGTTTCTCAACTCTCTCCTTTGTAGTGTTTCTTTAATTGTTCATTCCAGGATCACTTTATGTGCCTCACCTTTTATTTTCATTTTTCATAACTGCTTTCATGTATATATAAACTTCACTAAACTTCACTATAAGGGTTTCAGTCTGTTATAGTACCTTATAAAATGGACTAAAACCGCCTCATCTCCCATTGCTTGAAAAATATACTATATTTGAAATCAAATTTGACCATGACCTTAGACATGATGCATGCTAGAAGAACTTGGGTTTTTTCAGATTTCATTCAAATTTTTAAAGGTCCTGCTGTAGACCATATTGATCTGCTGAAAATCAGTTCTTCAAGAGTGTGGGCCACAGTGGAAGGAGAGAAACAAGCAAAGAAAAATACAGCTTAAGCTGTAGAATAGCTAGAATTATTCAAAAGCAGTGATATTTTCTGGGCTAAAACTAGGCCTTTTTTAGCTTCTTTACTTTTTACAAAAGTATTCACAAATCTCTGTTTTATGCCAGTTTCTACTAATTGGAAGCACTTCTAAAGTATCTCCTTGGGCCTTACTGCAAGGAGGATAGAATTGTAAGCCATATAATACAAGCTCACAGAATGTTTCCACAGTTCTTCTTTCTTCCTGAATGGAAAATTAACCTGCTGCTCAAAGTCTACAGAAGTTTACAATTGCTGAAGAGAATGCCTCACTCTATTCCCAGTATCTTCTTCTGTGGTTAAGCCTTTGTCAATGTTCACTCATAACTTTTAATAAATCTAAAATCAAAAATGCAACCCCTCCTCATTCAGCAGCTCATATTTTTTCTCTTCTGTAGAAAGGCTGATGAAAAGAAACTGATTGCATAAACCTGACTGCTCAGTATTTCTTCCTAGCTATATTTTCTCAAGCCCTTTAATGGGCAATCAGCCTTTAGGAATATGTCTATTTTATTTATCCCTCACTGCTTTCTGTCTCAGTGATGTCATTCTGCTTTACCTAAGCTCTCAGCTTTGTTGGATGGTATTGTTACCATACATATGGTGAGGTTCAAAAGTACTTGCAATGTTTGCTTTGTAATGCATGGAAAAGACTTAATTGTTCATGTTGTTTCAATAGGCTTGCTGAATAGTAGTTCCTATTAAACAACTTTTAGAAAATTGGCTGGAGGCAATGGTAGAAAAAATAACATCACAGAGCTACAAAGGTTAAAGAAGACTTGAGATTTACACACTAACAAATGTTTAGTTCATTTAATATAGTTTTAAGCTTAGGAGAGGAAACAAAATCTCCTGTTCTAACTAGCAAGCATCTTTTCTTTTCACTAACCTCCTGTATATAAAAAAATTAATCCAGTCTTGCCTCCACATGGATATGCACACAGGAAGAGTAAAAATAATATTAATTACAGATGCTTGTCAGTATATAAAATACAGATAGTGTAGGGCATAAGCTGCCCTGTCACCCTGTGTTGAGTCTGGCACATATTTATGCCAAACAAGCTTATACATGGATGTTGTATCACCTAGGAAGCCCAGTAAATGTTGCTAGTGCTGCATTTTTGTATAAATGGGCATGTACAGACTGTAAGGATGGAGAATCCCTGTGGTGGAAGCTGGAGTTCTGCCAAGGGCAACAACCTCACAGCAATGCTCAGCTTGTCTTGTTGTCCTCTGAGAGAGGAAAAAAAGTAATGTGAGTGTTCAGGAGAAAGAAACATGGCTAGTGGTGATGAGAGACTGTAAAAATATCATTGCCTGCAACTCAGATCTTTCTGCAGTTAGTATTTCAAACCAAACACTGATGGCCCTGACATCTGAAAATATAATTTCATAACAGAAAAATCTGGGAGAGAGGTGCATAAATAGAGTGATAAAATAATTCATATATGTAAACTAAGAAGTGACTATTTCTTTTCCAGTGTGGTACTGAATGATCACTAAGGCACTGGTAGAGAAGGTTTTTGGTTTGTAAGAAATTTTGTCATCAAGGGAGATAAAATAGTTTCACTAATCTGAAAGAAAGTAGCTCATAGAGACTGTGGAAACAATAAAACTAAAGGTAGAGGTTGTTTTTGCTTAGGGGTCCAGGTGAAGAATCTCACAACAGGAGACGAATGACAAGTTCTGTGATAGAAGCATATCTGCATACCTCAAAGGACCAACAAGGGACAATGCCAAGCAGATGGGCACTTGAATAATGTCCTGTCCCCACAGCTCCCAGGCCCAAGTTCATAAAAACACAGGCACAAAGGTAGGTGCAAACCCCAAATTCAGACTCGGAGGTGTGGGGCACATGATGGCACGCAGGGGATGAACATTTTTAGATTGCACAGGACATTTTACAGGCTATTAAGAGGAGCAACTAAGGGTGGGGAAGAGGAAGGATACAGTTGACAGGTTGATCTTGGTGGAAGGGATGGCTATCTGAGACAAACTTAAGATATGTTAGCATACTTTTGTTTTAATACAGTTTTACTCTGTTAATTGCATACTTTTTTTAGTTAAAAAATTTTTGGTCTTCAAGATGATTAAGAGTTGAATTTATACTGTTTGTTCTGTTTGCTTACTATATTAGTTGTATAGCTGATGTACATATAAGCATAATAAGTCATAAAATTATAGAACTTTGAAAATTGTTGTTATAGGTTTGGGGTGTGTTCCTGTTTCTTTATTATTTCATTAATCAAGTCACAGGTTTTATAAATAATTTTTAAAGTTTAACAGCTAATTAAAAGTAAGTTAATGCAATCTTTATGAAGAGTGCTTGGCATTTCTTAACAAGTCCAAAGGTTAAAATTTTGCTTAACAATAGTTTTAGAAGAATGTTAGGAAATGTAGCATTTATTTTTATTTAGAGAGATGAAAAGAGGACTACATTCAGGAGATGAGAGAAACACACAGAATGAAACATAGAGTCTGTTAAGCAGAAAAGACGGTGTTGTTTTATGCATGAATCTTAGACATAGAAATGAAGTAACAACTGGACAATAAGAAGAATTTGGTTCTTAAGGGTTCAGATCTGTAAAGGAGCATGTCCATAACATGAATCTGAGTTGTAATTTAATGTTGGTGTTCATGTTCGTAATTTAATGTTGGTTCTTTAATGTTCTATTTAAGCCACTTGCAGAACCTAGGTACTTTTATGTCCCTACGCCTTATGTGCCTAGATGCACGTAAGATTTTCCTAATGCTTGGTTGGCCTACAGTCCCATCTGTGGATGTATGCAGGACTGCTCCCTGGGCAGGAAGGAACACACACGTTGAGTTTTAGACCTCAGGGCAGAGTTTTCCGCTTAGATTTTCTGAAGGCCCAATAAGGAAACAGTGTTCTCAGTCTCTTAAGTCATATTAACCCTGAGATCACCAAACATGGCAGCATTACTCACTATGCTTTAGAAATACAATCACAGGAGGTGAGTACTGAAAGCATTTTTGATAATATATTTGGTTCAAGTAAACAAATAGGGAAAAAAAAAAAGAAATTATTTTCCAGAATACTTTTCCTAAGCACCAGTTAAATTTTTCCACTCCTTTGAAACAATACCATAAATATAGGAGTTTACGTTTTTTTAGTCTACTAATAATTGTCATGTGAAAGATGACATCTTGGAGTCCCACAGGTAGATCATTCAGCTGGTAAAGAACCATAGAATGGTTTGGGTTGGAAGGGAGCTACAAAGAGCATCCAACTCAACCCCCTTACTAGCAGCAGGGGCGTCTTTCACTTGACCAGGTTGCTCAAAGCCCTGTCAAATCTGACCCTGAACACTTACAGTGGTGATCTAGCCACAGTTTCTCACTACCTATATAATTAAAAAAAAAAAAAAATATTCTCTATGTCCTATCTACTCTCTTTTAATTTAAAATTGTTCTGTTGTGTCCTGTCACTACAGGCCTTGGTATAAATCTTGTCCTGTCTTTCCCCTTTATATACTGGGAAATAGATTCTGGTCCCTGTTTCCAAGGTTGCTTATACAATTTATATTTTGGCACTTGGGGAAGACAGAGACCAAGAGCATGTGAGTGTGAGCGAGAGAGCCCATGAGTGAGTGAGGGGAGTGAATTGGGTATCCTCAGTTATTATACCTCTGTCGCTCCTTGTAAGATTGGATGTAGATGGCTAATTCATAGCTTTAACTGCCTCTGAGAGAGAACATTAGGACTTAAAATTACACTGTGCTTCTGAATTTTATACTGAGTACTCAGGATACTAGCTGTAATGAATCTTATTCTAGGAATTCCCTGTTCTTGTCTGTGTATTGCATAAGATCTTGGGTCATCTGCCTTGACAACTGTTAAACCTTGCTTTCGTTATGGACAATTCGCTTCAATTAGTTTTTTCTCCTTCTTCCTCCTGACATTAAAAAATAATATATGTCACATGATTTTTTAAAATTGTTTTTTAATATTTATACATTCAGTGGTTCTTTAAAAAAGTTCATAATTTATAATTAATTTAGTTGGTATTTAAACTGTGTGCCCTATATGCTAAAGCAAACAGTGAATATGTAATGCATGAAGAATCTGTGAATTTTGACTCCTAACCAAATAAGAATGACTGATGAACAAGTGAAGATTCAGAATATCTCAAACAGAGTAACCACATATTGATAAAATTAAAATTTAGTAGAATTTTTTGTCTTGAAATTAAATTTTAGCCAAGTTGAGTAATCAAGAGAAATAATTACGTTGATATAATACTCTGAAAATAAAAGGACTTACAAGAAAGAGAACTTACAAAGAAACATTGAACAATAGTTTGCAGAATGTTATAAAAAATGTTCTTGATATTGTTCTGGTAACACACCTGAAGAAAAAAAAGTCTGAAAAAGTATTAAACCAGTATAGTAAAGAATGCTTCCTTTCTGACACCATTCTTCAATAACAACTTTTTGTTTATGACAAAAAGGAAGTGAGAGTGGCAGAAGAATGAACATTAATCCACATATTCTGAATTCTCTGATTATGGGACATTATTCAGATATCATACAGAAAATGAGACTCCATCCTCCTTACTGTGCTCTTGACCCTTGTTTAGCAATGTTCAGTGCATTCTGACTTGTCTAGTTGGACATGAGCAGAATTCAGGGTTTGAAAACTCCAGCATTGAAGGAAAACTTGCATAGGGAATAAGGAACTATGCAATTTCAGTACTTGCTTTTAAAAAGAAGGTGGCTTTAACCTCATGCTTCTATGAATAGTTATGGACCTAGATCCTTGGTATGACTTCTGTTTTATCCATATTCATCAATTATTATTTCTTGCAGTTCATAAACATTTAAGAGAAAGGTCACATTCATAAAATTTTGTTTTAAGTAGAGAATTTAGACAGCTTCTTAGGATACGTAGAGTTTTACTCTTTGAACTAATCATTTCACATCATCCTCTGCCTGGATATACCTGGTACTAGTTATACTTGAGGGAAATATTTTCATCAAGTGTGCTACGAACAGTTTTGGGAAAATACAATCAATTTTAGGCAAACCTTGTTGTACAGCTGTAGGAAATTTTCTCTTCATAAACATAGATGACATTTCACTCTGTTTTTTCAAGAATCACTACAGAATTAAATTAATAGCAATACTAATATGAGACAACTGATGCATTAAATAAAGTGGCTAACCTAGATTTAAAAAACCCCCAAAACCAACCAACCAGCCAGCCAACGAACCAACCAACACACCCCACTTTCTCATGGTTCTTTCAAAGAAAAATCTATCTTAATGTGGTGTTTCTTGAATTTGTGTCGAGTCATTAGTTCTCAGCTAGGATTAACACCAGCTGCTGCCTTTAAGTGGTATAATGAAAGACTTGCAGCTTGAAAAGTCATAATACCTGTCTAATTTTAATTCTTTTTTTAAGTATTGAGAAATTTTTAAATCAAGTATTCCCCTTCTTGTGCAGTCTAAACTGCCCTTATCCTTTGAATTAGGGCTTTTTCTTCTTCTCCTCACTTGGAGCTATGCCACACACTGAATTCTCTCTCCTGGCAGTTCTTCCAGAGTGAGTTTGAAGTTTTGTTTTTGTGGGTTTGGTTTTTTTTTTTTTTTCTTTTGTTTTTTTGGGGGATTTTTTAGTTCTACAATCATGTAGCCACACAATTAAGCAGACTCAGGTGACTTTTGTTATCCTTAGAAATTGTCTGGTAGATAGGGAGTTTTGTTGCCTAGACAGGATAGTAGTTCCTGCTATAGAAGAGAGAGTGACCTGGGTTAATTTTGACATCTTCAGTAAGATACTTACAGGTCTTTGGTGTGTTTCTTCTTTTGATAGTTGTTTCAAGTATGTCTTAAGTCTTTCTGTGGTTGTGCTCTGCCTGTTTTTTACTGTGAAATAAGGAAATAGTAAGTTTTTCCATAGGTGAGTGTCTATAACAAAACCTTGCTCAAAATGTAAGAGCATTGAAGAAGTTCATAATGTGTGAAAGAATAAGGACTTTTAGATGAAATTATGTTCTCAGAGATACCAGACATGGAATTTCCCCATGTTTTTAGGGCAATAAACATAGGTTTGAGCAAGAAAGACCAGAGTGGCAATATGAGTAGTCCAAGAAGCATTTTATTGACTTTCACTAGAAACCTGAACCATCCTCAAATTAGAATTTCTTGTGTAGGCACAACTGTTCTTGACTAAGCAACCTATAAGTTAAAAGGACTTGCTATTCTGCTGACTGTGGATGCATCCATTAATCTGTGTTAGCTGAGTACAGTTTTAATCAATATATTCTGTATATTAATCAGTATATGAAGACAGTATATTCACTAAGATCAACAAAACCTACAGCATAAAACAAGAATAAATCTTTGCTTAGGGTTGAAGCTGAAGAAAGAATCTCTCAATTATATTAGTTTAACTAGGGAATGTACTTACTTGAGGGGACGTAAAAGGAGAAAGCAAGGAAGGAAGAATTTTTAAAATCTTTCTGTGAAGTCATTGAGAACAATTTAGTTGCATCACAAGCAGTTTCTCTTTGCTGATGTATGGCAATCTTTAGAGACATTGTGGAATGGCCCAAGTGAAAAGAGTGCTTAAAGGACAACAGTGTTGTTCTTCACCGAGAAACAATTCCTTTTCTATTTTTAATCTTTTCATAACTTTGCTCTTTTGTTTTGCAGGGTTTTATTTGGTGTTTTGTACAGGTCTCCTGCTCAGTGGATGTAACTTCATACAGATGTTTTGGTTTTTCCATACAGACTAGTAGGGAAACACAGCTTGCAGCAAGCAAGCCTGTGTTTTACCTTGTTTTTGCAAAAATGATTGTTAGACTTTTTTTTCCCCTGCACCTGAAAAATACATTTTTCAATTCAAAGTAATTCTGATGCTGTTGTCAGGAACAATTTTTCCACTGTATATTGCATACACAATACTTATCACATTTTTAGAACACCAGCATGCTTCAATCAAAAATATCTCTTTTTACCCTGGAAAAAAATATAGATTAAATACACCTATTTTTATATTTTTATTGCTTAGTAAGAAACATGACCTAAATTAGCATTCAGGTCAATGAATTTTAACATTAAAGGTGGATTAGACACATAAAGATGAGATTGAAGATAAACTTTCAGAAGTATTTTTGCACATGGAAGATTTCTGTAGTCCCACATTATTGTATCTTAGTGAGTACTGACAAAGAACCTAGTAGTAGTAGTCTTGTAATGTTGTTGTTTGTTGTTTGGTTTGGGGGATTTTTTTATCCTGAATGGTTATAAGAAGAGTTTTTTTTGTCAAATTCTGAATTTTGATCTGAGTCCATAAAAGAAATTGAGACCAGGCTGAACAGTATGGCTCAAGGACAGGATAAAAGGGATAGAAAGTCCTTTTCCATGTAGTACTCAGCTACTTCTGCTCTGTAATGTTGGTCAGCTCTAGGTATAATTACCCAAAATACTCTTTGTTGAACTTCTATTGCTAATCCTTTCTAGTCCGAGGAACTGTTAGATTTTGTGTATGTTTGTTTGTATATGTAGATCATTAATTATGATATTCATGATTAGAGGAAAGGAAACCTCACTGAATGGCAAAAGCTGTAATCTTTGTTTTACTTGCTTATTATTTTGAATCCAAATTTTGCAGAGAACAAAATGACAATCTGAAGGGTATCTTAGCATAGATAGTGAACACATTTGTGTCCACTGACATTGGCCAACTTCATGTAATGTGCAAACATCAACATCTGGTGCTTTACGAAATGTTTAAAAGGCTTAACAGCTCCATTAATTGTGGTTTTAAGAAAAACTTTTTTGCTAACACTTGCAGCTGTGGCTACTAATCAACTTGGCTCTTCTCCTCCTGTAGTGTCTCCTGGCTCTTGTCCCAGTCCAGGGACGCATGTTCAGGTGTGAACATGGAGCAGGGAGTAGCAGGTTTGAATTATACCCAGTGCAAGATGAAGACACAAACAGGCTCAAATGCTGGTAATCAAAACAATAATTCACTTTCCTTCGCTATCATAGTAGAGAGTAAAGAAAAACATAGAAAAGTAAGAAAAAGCAAAGAACTACAGAAAGCAAGAAAAGTAAACACGACCAAGAATCTGTGTCAACCCACAAAGATCCTGCGTCTTTCATCTGTCAGTGGCAGGGGACGCTCTCTCAGGGCTTGCTGAGCTTGTTCTTTTGTACTGTCATGTGCTTTTCCAAGGCCAGGGACCACGGCAGTAGCATGTTCACCATGAAGACCTTGGTGCTCATGTGACATTTGCATGATGCACCTAAAGTTTATAGGCTGAAACCTGGGGACTCGTGTAGCATTCACGTGATAGGTGCTGGGTGTTACAGTTCACACTGCTGGCAGTTCAGGCCTGAGGAGCTGCCATCTGCTCCTTTTGTTTTGTAAATGCCACAATTCACTCCAACACACCCAAGGTTTTAAAATACTTAGACAGTTAATTACTTTTGAGGTCCTTCTCCTCTGAGATTAGCTCAGTTCCAAAAGTCATATAGGACTTACTATTAGGACTTAAATAGCAAGCCAAATATGACTATAGCTCCTGGACAAAGGGTGGAGAAGAGCAGGTGAAAAGAAAGATCTATAAGAAAGCTAAAGTTAGCTCCTTATGGCACTCAGAGATGAGTCATATCACTAGAATCCTTCTAGTGAATCCTGACAAATCTGTCAATCACACAACTATAAAAATATGTAAATAATTCAGAAGTAAAGAATAATTCACTTTGAGGTTAAAAGTAAGTGTCAACTGTGATCTGTTTATTTTAGACCACTTAGGTGCTTGCACAGTAAAGGAATTGAGCTGTTTCTTTTTTCTGCTGTTGAAAATACCTCATTAATATTAAAAAAAATATGAATATGATAAAATGTCCCAATTTTCCCTTGGCCGAAGCTACCAATAAGGTAGCTAGTGATGTAGTAGCAATTTTTTTTCTTGATTTAGAAGATTAAAATATAACAACCTCTTCATGTGAACTGGTACATTAACATTGGAACTTAAGCAAACTGTCAGTTTGCATCAGCAAAGGTTTTTGACTTTTTCCTTAGAATAGGAATTTTACTTCTAAACATTAAAATAGGAATAGCCTACACATTTTGGGGGTTTTGCAATGTCTGTGGCTGGACAAAAATGTCTGTTTGTATTAAAAGATGTGTTTACTGGTTTCTTAGGAAACACTATGCTTTGGAGGAAGAGTTTGAGAAGCAGGGAACTAAACAAATATGAACGAAAAATTAAGCTCAAATAGTACAGTGTTCCATATAGGGGCTGTTTCATCTGTGTTTACTCTAGCTATGTTGCATTATCAGTGCTCTTTAAGGTTTTTATTTGCTTAAACAGATTTGTGGTAGAAAATAAAGCCTTACGTATGATTTCTAAGTCATCGCTAGCAAAACACGGTGAATGAAAAAATTAAAAAATCCTGCTTTTTCTCTTTGTCTAAGCAAAGGGAGAGCCTGCTGCATATTAGAGGCAGCACTGCTAAGACAAACCACCCTTAGGTGGGGAGGAGATACTGGAGAAGTTATCTCTTCTTTCTTTACTCTTATTCTTGTAGAGACTGAAATTGTCTTCTTGTAATTACATTATATTTTCACTTCATACATAATGTTTTCCTTGGATACATGTTTTTTGTTCCAAGGGAACAAAAACCACTTACAGTCAGCTGTCTAAGTTGCATCCATTCAATGCTCTATAACTGGCCATTTATTATCTGAACTTTTAATTCCAGGGCACTTAGTGTCAATTATCATCCTACACATGTGCTCTTGGGGAGCCTCTTTTACCAGTTTGTGAACACCAACCTCTAGTTGGCATTTTTCTTCAAGGCAAGTAAAAATAAAAAAATAAAAAGAAGAAATAGTAAGAAACAGTCGAAGGCCATCTTGTGAAAAATATCCAGTCATAGACACTGGCATCAGAGTATTTAATTGTGTGGTCTGATGACCCCTGAGACAAAAGAAGATGGCACTTATCAATTAACTCAATAAGATAATTTTCATATACCTAACTAACCACACTATTTGCAACCATTTAAGATAGCCTCAAGTATTGACTTAAAGATGTTGTATTTCAGATGGGAGATTTGTAGGAAGGCCTTTGATATAAGCCTTGAACTGTAAGAAGTTATGTTATTACAACCCTTCAGGGATATAATAGGCACATTTTACTATAACATTTAGGGATTCTCCATTCTCTTTCTCATAATATTTAAGTCCCTTCCTGGTAAAGATCTGTCTAGTCTATAAAATTTGCACTTATATTTTCTAAGGTAAAAGTGCAAACACTTTGACTGGGAGCAGAGACTTGAAACATTTTTTCCTCCCATAATTAACACAAATCAGGGATATTGATTGTGTTTGAATAAATCTTTACCATTTCTTTTCAGTTGTTTCATTTTGGACAGCTGTTTATTCAGCACGCAGAAGAGAGAATTTTCTCTTTAGGACAGTGGGCAAGCTATATCTGAGGGATGTGAGACTGCTGTGTTCAAGTCTGGTTGCTACACTACTACACATTACTATGTGCATTAGCATGTGAGTAAGCGTGTACTTAGCATTTTCTGTGCCTGCTACCCATCTCCCTTAGTTTTAAACCCAAAACCTCATCTTGGATCTAAAAAATATGTAACAAGAGAAAGCCCACTACTTCCCAGAGAGGATGGGTCTTGCCAAATACTTGTTAAAATTATAAGAAAGATCTGCTGGGAGAATGCCTTAGGAGCTTTCATTGGCAACATAGTTCTTATTTTCTTTTACAAGGAAAATAAATATATTTTATAAGGAAGCTGAGCCTGCTGTCTCTCTTTTTTGTACTCGTTGCAGAACCAAGACTGTGAGAATGGTAGCTGTGTCTTTCTTCAATTTTGTGGTTCTTTGCAGTCATGTTTTCTGTTGTGATCCACTATGGAAAAATAATAAAGTCCAACAACAAAAAAGCCTTTCACTTTAATGTGGTTACAATGGTCTCCCTCGCAGATTAGCTTCCTTTTAAATGTGGTCTCCATACAGAACATCAACAAATAGTATAAAGATTTATTGCAGATCTAGCTCTGCAAAACAGTGCATTTTCGTCAATAGATAGAATTTTTTTTTCTTTTTTGAATGTAAGCCAGACATGGTTGCTTTTTCAGTTGGGTAAACAGAATGCTAAGGCTGAGGAGACATGGTAATAATTTATTTCTCCATCTTTCCTAAAAAACAATGACAAAAGGCAATTTTATCTGGCATATTACAGCACGCTTGAATGAACGAAGGAAAGGTCTAACATGCATTAGGTGGAAACCTACAATTCCTTGCAAAAAAAGTGGCTGCTTCAGGCCTCATAAAATACTTCTTCAGACCGTCCCATCATGATACTTGCACGTCATTGCCACATGTTTAGCAAATGTCTTCCTAGTATTATCAATTCTAATTTACAATTTGTGCCTCTAAGCAAAAGGAATGTGGAAATGTCACCCACATCAAATTATCTTTGTATATCAAACCACTTTTATTAAAGACATCTGAAATCTGTGTTCACATAGGCTGTTTTCAATCACTGATGGGTTTGTATTTCAATTAGAGTTTGGCCTACAATGATCATGGTAGTAATATTTCAGGACAAGATAACAATATAATTCTATATTAGAACTGAATTTTTTTCTCTAACTCTTGCCAAATTCTCTTTTCTTGAAGTACATTATTGAGAACAAAACATAGTGATAGAGTGTAACAACTATGACTAAAAAGAACAGTATTCTGGCCTCTTTTTTTACACTGCACTTATGTCTAACTGAAATATCTTACTTTCAATTATTGAGTTTATGAATGAACATTGTTGTTTTTAGACACTGCTGTGATACTTTTCCTTCTCCACAAAAAGAAAACACAAAAGGAAAAAACCTCAAAAGATACTGATGAGCTCTAGAATTTGTATTCACAAAGATATCACCAGAATGTTTCTTGGCTATATTAGGAGAATGCATGCTTTGATTTTGTCAATGTACAATGCAAGCCTTGGAAACTAAAATGAAAGAAATCTTAGTTTCTGAATCAGTTTATAATATCAGAGTTCAACAAAATCTATAAACTACTTAGACTTGACACTAGACTAACACTTTGCTTATAGAGTATCTTTTCCCATCTTGAAATAGAAACCAATTTTTTTTTCTTTGTTTTTGATAATCCCCACCTTAGGATTCTCTCTATCTTGAATGAGTGGAAAAAAACAGAAAAAATCAGCATTTTAGCTAAATATTTTGCACAGAGATACTGCTTGGTTTATGGCTGAAGTTGTTAAAAGGAAAACTATATTTAAAGATTTAAAAACTGTTATGAAAAATGGGAATCTACTCCTTGATTTGAATTACCTGTTTCCTTGAAGTCTTTTGAAAATTGACGGAAGAAATCTTTCTATCAGCTTTTCCCCTTTCACTTCTTTTTAAATTTAGTTTTGGTTTGGTTTTGCACATTCTTTCCCACCAGTTGTTTTTCCAATGTAGTTAATACCACAAACATGAAAACTTTTTTCTGCTCAGGGGAGGAATGGCAGGGAGGCAAAGAGAATGACATCACATTTTTTTTTAAAAACAGGTTCCTGAAACTTTAGCCTGAGAATCTCTACTACCATTCCACATCTCTAAAATGTCACTGTATTTCTTTTTTCTTTTATGTGTCTGCATCCAAAATATAGGTGTCAATTTGAGAGAGAATAAGTTTTGTAGGCTGGGTATAATATCTTTATTTAAACTAGCTTCCATCAGCTCTTTTAAAATCTTTGTGTTGTGCTCATAATTATTAATATGTATGGAATTATTTTTCCTTTCAAGCATTAGAACAGAGAGATGAAAATATTATGTTGAAAAATGTGTTCCTTTTTATAATAAATTGAGATAATTCTGGTGGTGGTGACATGATTTCATATACACAGTTTCACCACTGAGTAAATAGCGGCAAGCATGTTCTTTTTGCATGTTTTTGTATGTGGTTTATTTTAAGCTCAGCATTTCAGTGGGATGAGGATTTAAGCTACAGCTGGCCCAGTGTGCACTGCTTTTCTTCCCCAAATGTCAAGCTTTTGCCCAAAGGAACTATGCACTGTACTTTCATGCATTAATATGTAAAGTTAAAAGAATGTTTTGATTGGTTCTATCCAACAAATTGTTCATAATGATCCTGTCCCCCATGGCAATGTCAAAAAAACAATAAAAAAAGTGTCAGACTGGACAGCTTACAACACATCTAATAATTTTTAGGATAAGAACTGATAGAACTATGAGAGGAATCACTGAAATGTTTTCTCTTGGCAAAAAGGCTGTCTGCTCTCTGGCATCTAATCAACTACAGCAAGTAGTCTTGCACCCTGTATATGGCTAAGAGATAACTCTCTGATCCTATATATTACAAGGAACTAACAAATCCCCAACCCACAAAACCCCCAACAGATACCCGTCTTTGCCCAAGAATCAAAATTTTTAAACTAAAAATTCTAAAACAATGCACAGCCTCATCCCTTGCTGTCTGTTCTGAAACTTTTAATGCTCTTCCTGAGATCAGAGGAACAGAATGTCTCAGGAAGTTCATTAACATCTGTAGGTCTATCCTCACTTGGTAAGCCAGCTTTTTTCAATACAATGCAGATTTTCTGTGCAATCACTCAAGGTAAACATTTCTTCACCAAAATCAGCATTGTCACTATGTGTGTCAGCAGTCAATAAAGCAAAATCTGATACTGGCACAACAGTCATACTTACTTTTGCCTGCACTCTGGGTTTACACGATTTTGACTCAGGCTCACCTAGTGACTTTTACTACAAATTCGGTAACCTCTTTCTCTAAAACATTACAGAAACTTCCATCCTTAAATTCTACCATAAGATGATAGTTTTAATTGGCTGTGTGTTTGATGATTTTCCAGGTCAGAGGCTGTGATTTAAACAATGTCTGAATTTCTTACAGAACCACCCCCACTAAACCTTCTCCCCTCTGATTTCTTTCTTAAATATTGGATATTTTTATTTAAAGGTCTTGTATTTATTCAATTTCATGACATTAGTCAGAGCATAGTAGATATAATAAGGTTTGTTCTACATCACTCTGCACTGACTGACAGTGATAGACACCACATAAAATGATATAGAGACTACTGTTAAGCCTTGGAAATGTCTGGGAAGATTTATCTTACGTTGTTTAAGACCACTTTGGAGGTTTTGATAGTCTCACTGAATTTCTAGATCTCCTGAGTTTGTCCATTACTGCTAGAGGTAAGTTGTTACTAAAAGAATGAAAGGGGAATTTACATGCATTTATATGTACAAATGAAATACTCCACTAGTGTCCTAGGCTGTTTATCAAAGGCTGCAAAAATTCATTACAAATTAAGTATTATAAAAACACTCCCTTGCCATAAAATCAAGGGTTCATTTCATCTACCACTATTATTCAGATTTTAAAACCACAGTTAATCAGAACTGCAGAAGAGTAAAATCAAATAATGTGGAAAAAGAAGAAATATTCAGGAAAAAATGCATGTCCATGCTTAACTTCCAACCTGTTTCAACAATTAGTTAAGTACCTGATTTGAAATCAGTGGCTAATATCTACTTAATGGTAAATACAACTCTTTACCCCAGAACATGTTTATTAATGTTGACATCAGGTTAGTTGAAAGATATCACCCTCTAACTGAAATGAAAATGTAATTTTCCTGTAAGTGTTACGACTTCAAGAACTCAACTCAAGAAATGTGCAAGTGGTCAACAAGGCTCTTAGGCATATTGAACTTTTCTGAACCACAATTACTGCATTGTCTAGGTGTCTTGTGCAATATGGACTGTCTCTCATCCAGTAATTTTTAATTGATGAGCTTTCTAAGTCCTATATTCAAGTTGTGAGACTGGAAGTTTCAACAAATACTATATTTTTTTTAAAATACTATTTGTTTGTGCACATTAGCTATGATTCACATAGAGAATAATCTTAAGGATGCCAGATATTTTGAAGTACACAAACTTAGCACCAAAGTTAAGTTTCTAAGTTTGAGCCTAAAAGCAAAAACGTCTGGCAAAAAGTCCATGAAAAATTACAGATTTCCATATCTTCCATGAAAGTAAGTGAAAATGTCTGGGGTTTAAGACATTAAAGAACAATGTTCCTGAGAATTTTACTCAGATTTTCCATGTAAACAACACAAATTTGTATACAAAACTGTGCTTCTGCTTCAATTTTTTTTTTAGTATTGGGGTTTTTTTTGTTATAAGTCCCACTTCTGAAACTTTCAGATATCAAAAACTTTCTTAGAAAAGAGACAGAAAATGTTCAATGTTCAGGCAGATTACAGTAAAAATGTTCTTTTTTGTTTTCAATGTGTAGAATTCAAGCCTGAATTTCTTCCCTACTAAGTCTGGAGCTTAGCCAATGCAATGTGCTATAGATTTGCAGATATATTAAGTCATATAAAGTCTTTTGTATGCCTGTCAGCCAGGCAAGAGCTTATCATCTGCTGTTGGAGCATTCTATTTTTGTCTGCTCAATTGCTGTCCGGAGCAGCTGGCTGAGTTTCTCTGCTATACCCTGCATAAGCAACAACTGATTGTGGTGCATGAACGTCTGGCCCTGCAAAATACCAAGAAGGTGTGTTTAGAGGGTTTGCAGCCCACCACAGGGCTGTAGAACTTCTATTACTCCAAGTAGCCAAACACAACAGATTTCTTTTTTTTTTTTAAACTCAGGTACAAGTGGAAGCTAGTACTGAAACACTGCAAACTAATGCTAGTGAGCTCTATTAACAGACAAATAGAACATTTTAAACCATACCTACTCATCCTGTATTTAAGAACTCTTTATTCATCAAGTGCCAACCTCATAGCAGTTCATCTGAGAAAAGTGTAAGTAAGGCCAATGGAGCCAGCAGGAAGCTGGCAAGGTAGAGGTGTCAAATTGTTTCTTCTATCAGTTTAAAGACACTTTCTTACATCATGTAAAATGTACAGGTATCCTAAAAATTACAGTATTAAATGCCTTAATAGGGCACCAAGTTTCTCAGAAAAGGTGAAAGACAGAGGAAAGTGTGATGGTTATGCTGTTCTCCCACGAAGGTAAAAAGAAAATAAGCCTTAAATGATCAGCATTAAGAAGCAGATGACATGCTAATGTGTTACTGAAGCAAAAATCATCCTTTCAGCAAAACCCACCCCAATTTTGAAACTCAACATCATTATGAAAGCCATTCTGAGAATAAAGGAAAAACATTTAATCAAGGGACATTTCTTGTTACATCCTTGGGTTACGAGAAACGTGGCTCTCACTCAAATACTGCTTATTTTCAGTTAGAAGCATTTGTTATACTTTGAAGATATCCTGTTTCACATAAATGTTTCTGTCCTTCAACTTCAATTTTTAAAAATTGCAACATCTAAATAAAAGTTGCGACACTAGGCAACAGAGAAAACTCTTTAGAAGGAAAATAACTTTTCTGAAATTTTAGGGGAAAGTTTTATGTTGCAGTATAGCTTTGTCTTTTGCCTTCAGTCTAGGTTTTTCTTGTAGGATGACTTCTGCATTTGGGCCACTATAAATTTAGAAGTACTGTATCAGCATTGCTTACTGTTGACTATTGTAAAACTCTTGGTTTCAAAGGAAACCTTTTGCAGATTGTGCATGTTTGTTTATACATTAGTTGGCTATCTTGCTTTTCCAGGTACATAATTAGAAGTTAGAAGAAGTCTAAAGTCCTTAGTTCAAAGTGGACTTAGAGGGATTTGAGAAACATAAGAACAGTAGAGAAGAACAAATGGATGTAGAGCTTTTTTTTTTTTTTTTTTCCCCAAAGGGATATTTCTCCTCTCCGGAGCAGCAATAAGAAAGGGACTTTGTTGCAGATACTCACTGGAAAATGGCCTAAGTACAGAGCATATAAATGATGCTGCTGCAATAGGGCCATCTGCAACATGAGGTTGCAGAACATGGAGCAAGAACTAGCAGAGAGAGGGGTTTTACAGCACGTCAGTTTCATTCCATGTATATATAAAGTCCTGACTAGGCTTAACTTTTGCTTTTGCAGGAGCTTCACATATTTGATCTATAAATTAAAACCATGGGTAAAAATGCTCAGGGCTCCTTTTCTCTATCAGCTCATTCCCACATAAGTTAAAAAGCGGGGTCTTATGTTCTTTCCCTTTAAACCTGCTAGTAAGTACAAATTCAGTCCCTGGTTTTAAAATAAAGTATGGTCCTTAGTCCTTATTATACATGCCAAAGTTCTGAGCTGCTTGAGCATTTTTTTTTCTTAACTCCTCTACTTCACAAACAGAGAAAGGATCCATGTTCCAGTATCTTACTGTAAGGGCTGTTTACTTAAGGATACTCACTTGTGAATGCAGACCATTTTAGATATTTTTATGGGTTTCTGTCCTAACCTTGGCACTTGATTTTATTTAAAAAATTACATAAAATGTGTACTTTACATATGCTGCAACCCTCTTTTTAATGACTCCTGTTCTGTAGAGGTTTAAAGAATAGACATCACATCTCATTGGGCTCTCAATTGTTACTGTTTTTGAAATGATGGCAACTTACTGAATCATCCAGATAGTCTCTCTAATAAGAAAGAGAGATAGGTTGGGGAAATAAGTTAATAAGTTTTTTCTGTCTTTCTTCATTGCAATTTATTTATTTTGCGTTGAACCCACTGAATTTCGAACATTATTGTTGATAAATAACAGTCAGAGAATTACTTCCTTTTTTTTAAAGAAAGACATGCTTTGATTTGAGGCTTCAGACACTTTATATGAAGATGACAAAAGCAAATAAAAAGTTTTAGTTTGTCTGTTGCATATCTTAAAAAAAATAAAAAATTGCGTTACAATACTACAGCATCTATTTCACATGTTAACACCAATATATCAAGCCAAGCATAACAGGATCAAATGGTGCTTACTGAGAGCAATATTTTCACAAGGTATTAAAAAATACCCCAACCCAAACTATTGTCAGCAGTAGGATGTTTTCTACTTTTTGTCTTTGAAAATGTGTTTGGTTACTTTCTCTGTCATGATGCAATATAGAACAAATGGTTGTTTTTAAGAAGTCAGGAATCATGCAAATTCCCTGCCTGGAAAAATCTCTGCAAAAATATTGTACTGTCTTATATTAATGTCTTTTAATCTGCCTTTTACTTTGATGTGGAAAAATTACTGTGTTTTAAAAAACAACTTGACCTGTGAGGCAACCCACTATTTTATGCTGAAATGAAAAAGATTTCCTTTTCTCTCTGGTTTAATATCTTCAAACCAATAAATGATACTCAAAAATAAATCAGCACTTGAAATAACATTTCTAACTGCACTTAGCAGACAAATTATGCAGGTGTTTATGATGGCTCCTTTTTTCAATACTATTGAAGCTGTTTATCTACTATCAATGGCAATGGACTGCCTTTCTTTATGCTTGAAGGCAGAAAAGTTGGACAGTGGTATAGCAAAATTATTCTTGTATTTTATTTACACTAATTCTTCAAAGGTCACTATTCTTAGTTACATAACAGATTTGTATCCGTTTTCACGGAGACGACATGTCAAACATATTTTTGTTCTTTTAGAAACACATGGTATTATTACACCATTTTTATACTGACTTTGTGCATCTCAAGTCAGAACTTGCGTTGAAATTTCCTCATTAGCTATGTTTCCAGCTACTAAATACTTAATAAATAACCTTGTGTCAAAATAAAGAAAACAGTCCCTACCAACAGAGAAACAAATAATAAGAGTTCTTCAAAAGAACTAAGCCTTATGAAGTTTAGTACCAAACGTGATGAAAAGAGAAGAAAAAGCCATTCCTGAGTGATTTACTTGACCTGAAAGGCTGTTCTTTTCTTTATTTTGTATTTCCCTTTCAGACCAATTTGTTTCTTCTTGTATTTTGAATGAATATATGTGAAATACGTGGAATTCATTTTACCACATGTATGGAAGAGGTTATTTTTAAATAATGGAATGCACAAAATCATTAGAGTATTCATCATGCTATTACAATGCAATAATTTAAGTAAAACAAGCTCTTTGTTTACAAATGTGTCTGAACAACTTCCAGAAACACAAAACGCATGTGTGTGGCTCAAAGAATTTTACCATCTTACATAGAAAAGACCTAAGTTTATGAAACATAGGTGTTAAAATACCCAAACTACAATAACTTTTGATGTTATAATAATTATAAAAAATATATAATTTTGCCAGTAGGCTTTAACAGCAGCACAATAATCAGATAATTCCAATTGAATTTTAATATAAAAGAGCCAAACACACCAATATTGAAAGGGGAGTGAGAGAATCTGAAATCTGTGATTGATCCCACTTCCAGGTCTTGCTTCCAGCTCTAATGAATGCAGTTCTGAATTTAAATTTTATACTTCTTGGTTTTCTCTGCCAAAAAGAATATTGATCTAATAACCTAAAGTCTTTATATGCATAAAATATAGCATTTATTTTACCTGACTTTCTTAGAAGTCTGTTTAGGCACAAATTTTTCTAAGATCTGATAAGGAGATGTTATTTAGGCACCTCAGGCTACACAATTTGAATGCATGTATCAATATTAGTAATTTTTGGAATTAATTCTATCTTTTTTCAATATACTGAGTTTTCATTATGGCTTCTAAATTTTGTCTGAAAATGTGCCTTGGGGTGATTTTATGATGACACTATATTCCTGATTGTCTGCTTTATGCCCAGAAATGGGTCCTGTAGCTTTAAGCTGGATCCAGGTGAGGGGCGGAAGCTGGGGGAACTCAGCGCCGGCTTTCTTCAAGCCCTCACTGCCAGTGTGCTCGGCTTGTGGCGTGGACGAGTTACCTTGTTTTTAGCTGGCTTAGTTCTTGTTAACTGAGGCAAGAAGTTTTTCCCTGGACTGCAATAGCAATCCTCCGGTGGCTTCTGTGGTTTCTTCTGGAACTGTTCGGCTTAGCTTTGGTCTGAAAATCAGACCATTGGCGGGACCCAGTTGGCATGGACTGGCTGGGAAGCCACGGGGACACCCCATCCCAGCCCAGACCTTTGGACAAGCTGAACCACTGAAAGAAAGAACTCTAAATCAACCAGCTTTCTCTGCAGCGTAGAGACCAACATCAGAGCTCACCAGGTTCCCATCTGTTTTCTTTTCCTGAGCTGCTGCCTGGACTCTTCTTCCTCCCCACCAAGACAAAAGCTGTCTGCCATCTTGTATCTTCTCTCCATGTGGTAGATGTTTCTTTTCCCTTCCCCTGGCATTTTGGGTTTGTTTGTTCTCCTGTGTCTGTCTGTGCGTGTGTGTAGGTAAGGTTCTGAAGGTTCAATATCTAACAGTTATTCATTCTTTTCTGTGTTGTGCGGGAACTTTGTTTGTCAAATAAACAGTTGTTTTTTTCACTTTTACCGACCAATATTCATTTCATATCGGGGGTTTGCTAAAATCCTTTTCTTAGAGGAAACACTCATTACAATGCCAGCTCTATTTCCAAGCAGTTAGCAGAAACCCTGTCACTAGTTCAGTGAAATAAAATGCAGATGCTTTCTGTTAAAAATGTGTTTACCATCCAGGATGAAATTTGTCACCTTGCATTGGGCTCACAAAGGCCTTCTCACATCCTTCTAAACCACAAACTAAAGTCTTACATTGTGTATGTGTCCTTGTGGGGAGCCTGTGTGCTAAAATAAATGTCACCAGCATGAATAACAAGGGACAGTATGGCCCAACAGCAAAAACTGTTGCCTGTGGTACAAATGAATATATGGAACAGCCCATGAACAAAACTGATTAACTCTTTCTACTTTAATGCAGTAGCACTCAGAAAATTAACTCTTAAAATGTCAGTTTTGAACTTGTCAGTAATGTTTTACACATTCAGTTTTTTAACAGGTGTGTAACTCAAATACCTGCTTCCTCCTTCTGAGACTTGAAAGTCACACAAGACACACTAGATGGGTTTGTTCTCTCAATTCCATAGATTCGTGCAGCTATCCAACATAGAAAACAGAAATTCTGCTAGGAAGTAGAGTTAGAAAATTCCCTCCTTTAATCTGACACTATTTGTCTAGGGGATCATAATTTCTGAACACACTGGATCTTAATTTTGGAGAAGCAGGTAGTCTTTTACATTTTGCATACCTAGATCATCTTGTTTCTGTAATTAGGGACTGACATTTAGAACTGTCTGGAAATCCAGGACACTTTTTTCTTTTTTTGCTACTGTTGTGGAGATTTTGGTAAGACTATAAATTTTCCTCACCCTCTTTAAACCAGAAAAACTTAGCAAACTGCTTTCACTGTTGTGTTTTTCCTGTCTTATGGCCATAAAAAGTGACTGGATTTTCTTGAGACACTGGTTTCTGAGATAATGAATGCTTTTGGAATGAATTTTTCAGCATTTCAGAATTTTTAATGGCATGGAATATATTTTTCAAGTTCTTAAGATTTGCATTTTATAATTTAGTGGTTTATGTGTTACAGTGGTAGTGCTAGATTGACAGTTGGACTTGATGTTAAAGGTCTCTTCCAACCCTGATGATTCTATGATTCCATGATAATAAAAACTTTTTTGCTGATCTCAATCTTTTGATGCATGTGCAAAAATTAAAATAATATGACTTTCAACAAGACTTTTTCACAATTTAGGGTGTTGTCTGTTTCCCAGAGCAGTCTGTTGTTTGTTTGCTGCAGCCATTCAATAAGCCTAAATAAGGTTTAGGTCAAATATTTGTGGATGTTTTTCTTTTTCTTTAAGCAGACAACAGCTACAGTTAGTAGTTCTGATCACTTAAACATTGAGTTTTATACAGATAAATCTTATTTGATCTCATTGATGAAGCCGAGATTTTTAAATATTCAGAGACAACAGAGAACTACTGAAGTAAACTAAAGGAAACCTATGAAATTTAATCCACATTTCTTGGAAGACTGAAGAATTATTGATATAGATGTGGTTCTATAATATATATAAGCACTGCTTGAGTTCCAAAGTTATTACTGGATATACAGCATATAAACAACCAATAGTATTTGATTTGCTCTTTGAGATCTTTGATTACATTTTATCAAAAGGAATGTTGTGTATTGGACATGACAATATGTATTTGGATACCTGTGAAATGGTTTTTGCAGAAGTTGGATTTGGCTCAACACATCAAAAATCAAGTCAATAATAAAGCAAAACAAAACCCACATACGCTTTTTAAAAAAAGCAAATATGCAGTTTGTGCTTTACCCAGCCTAATATCTATGCAGAAATTGCCCATATAGGGCACTGAGCCAAAGAGATTCAGGGAATGTCAGTCTTACCTAACTACATCAATGACTTGTCTGCACCAAACAGCTCTTCAAATGTAAAATCCTGCTAAATCTTCCTTTGCTACGGAATTATTTGTGTTTTAAATAATGTGTATGTATACAGTGAAATCTTAATGAAGTAAAATCTCTCTCTCTTCTTTCGGCTTCTCTTCCATTTGATCTTGAAGTATTTCTGAAATAGTTTACATAATCAATGTTCCTAAGTAGGTGCTTGGTGCTAAGGTCTGTCTGCACTAAGAAGTACATTCTAGGCCAGATTCTTGTATATTTATCTATGTATTCCTAGACAATATATTTTAATGACTAAATGATAATGATCTAATTTTATTAACTGTTTCATCACAAGAAGCATTGTTACAGAAAACATTATTTTGCCATACTGTACAAAATAATCAGCTTCCTGGATTTCTATAAATATGCTATAATGTTATTTTACAGATAATAGTTTCAAGGAAGGTTTTAGAAAATCTTGATATATCAGCTGTTGCTTAGTTGTGACAGTTGCTCAATGGTTGCTTAGCTTTCTGAATCTATATTACCTAAGACTTTAAGAATCTTCAATAAGTGTTTTTAAGGCCTGACTTAAAAATTGTGTGGTTATTTTGGACAAGATACCAGCCAGAACAGTCAAAATGTATTTCTCTATGGGTATTGCACTTCTTTCACTAGAAATATAACCTGGATTAATTTTTTCATCTTCTAAAGGGATTGATTTGATAGTTTATCAGTTTTGCATTAAATTTGAGGTTTCCGTTCAGTTTGGTGAGGTGCACAATACTCAAATCCTGGGTACTAGCCCCTCTTGTGCAAAAACTTTCACCTAACACATAGAACCCTAAGAGTCTGGCTAAGAAAGAGGACAGAAATTAATACTTCCATGCTGTCCCCAGTCACAGTTTCTTTCTGCACTTGGTTTTTGTAAATTGTATTTCACATTAACAACCATTAAACAAACAATACTTTATTTTTCTTAAAATTATTATTACTCAAAGTCTTTCCCTGTCTGTTTGCTTTACTTATGAAGAAAAAAGCCTTTTAGTTATTTATTTTTCAAAGTTTTCAAAGTGAAATATGCCATCTTCAAGGTTTTAGGTTCATACACATAGCTGAATGAAGTAGTACTTTATTCAGCTACTACACTGTACTACAATGAAGTAGTACTGTGAAGAACACTTAGGGGTTCCATTCAACTTACATCCCTCTGAGTGCTGAAAGCAAATTGAAACACTTAATGCTTTTAAGTCTGATAAGGAATTTATTACACTGTGTTGGAACAAGATTAGGGAAGAGAAGGAACTTTATTCACTGTGGCATTCTAAATTTTTAAACTTTCTTCGAAGGTTTTTTTGATTGCTTCCTCTGTAATCCATCTTTCCTCTTGCTAGGCTGTGTCTGTGTTAATATCTGGCTTCAACCTAAAGCCAGCAAAATTGTATTTGGTGCTTGTCTTTGTACAATATATTATTTCAGGCACAATCCTGGGAGAATAGACTATGGAATTTTATCTATATGGAATTTTATATAAGCATTTATGGATCAGATGACAAAGGATTGACTAACCCTGTTGTTATAGAATGATGTAGTTTTTTAAAATAGGAATCCCTGAACAAAAACCCCCTAATCTCCTTCATTACGCTGCAAAATTTTGTTATCATGTTACTTTGTGATTTGGGTAGCACACTGTAGAAATCTACCTTTGATTAGGTTCATTGACATAGATAAAGTGAATCCCACTTTTTATTACATTTTTTCATTATACAGATTTGCACCATTAGCTCTTCTTTGCACAGAGAATCTCTACTCCCAGCATCTATTTTGGTGCCTCCCAAGGTAGAACAGGATTGTTAGGTAGTTTTATGGTCTAATTTAACATTTTAAAAAATAAATATTTCTTATTTGAATTCACTTTTCGCAAAAATCTATGTCTTGAAACTTCTGCTAACAAAACACACATTTCAAGTATGCTTATTTTAATCTATCAGTCTGTCAGAGAAGCACATGGGGTTATACTTCGGAGCTGAGTATACAGCTGTTAGTATATAGCTGGTAGAGAATTTGAGAGATGGTATACTACGGCTGCAGAATTTGTAAAGCTTGAGAATTTGGCTGGCCTATATTGATTGCAATTTGTATATTTAATAGTGGCATGCATTTAAGATGCAAACGAATAAAATGCCATTTCTACATTGAAAATGTTTACTACTCGTACTAAAACTATATACAAACTTATCAGTCAAGTGGCCTTCTTAAGACTGATAATACTTGCTCTGAAAGTTAAATTGCTTTTCTTTAATATTGTTTTTACTGACAACTTTGTTGTCATTATTTTAGTGGTTTGCAAAAAGAAATTAAGGAATGAGTTAACAGAAAAAAAATTAACCTACTCTGGTAGTTCATCTTAATTTCTTTTGAATTTTGACTTTAATTTTCTTTCTTTGTTTTCCCTAGAATTCTGGTGTAATTTTCAGAAGACTTTAATAATAAATTATTTTAACATAAAAAACCAAGAGGAAGGCGGATGCCAAGATGCCTTCCACTCCCCAGCCTGTCCCAGCTACAAAGCACCCTGCCTCAGTTTCCTCCACTATAAAAAGGCAGTGCTAAACAAGAATAATTGCCCAGATAGAACCTTCAAACTGTGGTGAAAGATACCACATTAAGCTCAGCAAGAAGTTTGGTAGGCTAACAAGGTTCTGAAGTAAATGTAAACTTTTGAGTACTGAAGTTGAGATTAATAGAATCAGCTATGGAGAATCTACACAGAGAAAGGAGGCTAATTACTAAGGAGTGCAAGACTTACATGGAGAAGCTGGGAAAACTTTTAGGTTGTGACAGGGCATAGTGTATCCTGAAAAGTAATTAAAAAGGATATAGTGCTTCAAACTCTTTGCAAACATATTATGAGGAAAAACTGTAAGTGTCTTTTATAAGATCTGAGTTTTTAAAATGTCTCTCAGTTTCTTCCATTCTTTACAATACTTGTTGAGATGCACTCATGCTGACAGAAAATATCATTGATTCTCACCTAAATTTGCCTCAAGCATATCATAGTATTAGCACATCTGCTGTGAAGTTTTATTGCCATCTGACTTTCAGTCAGAAATAGGACCGTTTTGTAGCATAATCAAGAAATTCTACATATATGCATTTAGATATATACATATTATCATGATTTTCTACCTAGTTTTGCAAGTCAGAGATTACTTGTAATTATAACCCACTAAATATTACTTGCATATATCCTAAACTATGATGCTGGTGGGAAACAGTCCAAGTTACTGCTGAATTTTTTTGCTATTCTGAGACTATAAAGATTGCTAAATGTAGAAGCAGAAATCAGCATGTAATATGACTTCCAGTTTCCTTCAGTAACTAGTGAGATATCAATCAACCTAAACTTTTTATAATAATTAACCATTTAAAAATAATATTAATGTTGCTTTTTATTCTTTTTTATATTGTTTTTATGCATTCTATCTCATCTTAAAATGTGCATATGAATTCACTGCTGATTTGAAGAGCATATGGGGAATCATGTGATAGACAATCTTCTCTTTCTTGTCTTATAAGCATTTGTCCATTTCTTTGGGATTGTTTTTTAATTTGAAATTTAAATTCATTAAACACTGTGCTGCAATAGTGTAAAAATGCAAAATACTTGATCAGAACTATCAGCATGCACTTTAATATTGAGCTGATACACAGCTGGCCAAATGAACTTAGCTATGCATTTTGGCAGCAATGAAGACAAACAACTTCCTGCATTTTATCAGGGTCAACATACTCCATAGATCAAGGGAAGTGATTATTCCTTTTAACTTAGACAAGGGGCTAAACAAATAAATTCAACAAACCTTGAAGAACATTCAGTTCTGATATTTTGATATGTGAGCATGATGGGTTCACAAAAAGACATGCAAAGTCCTTGGTGATGTGCCAGTGTGCCAGAAGGTCAGGGACAGGGAACTTTGTTTGCAAATAAAGGCAGAAGAGGGAAGTAATGTGAGTATGTTTTGGCTTGGTTGCATATTTTGTGTATTAGTCAGCATAGAGAGACTATGTAGACTGTCCTTGCATCTGGTTTGCTTGCTGTTTGAGGTTTTTTTTATTGCATGCTTTTTATCTGCATATTTGAAAACAAAAATAGTATTATATTGGTATTATAAAAATATATAAATCCAATTTTTCCTAGTAAATATCCTGCAGGTTGTATGAAGTGGTTAAGGATGGAGATGATACAGTACATCAATATGCAAAGTTGAGTAACAGCTGTCTAAATTTGGGCATTTTGTGTCGTCTACACATTACGTTGTGATTATTAAATCCAATTTTAGTCATTCTTCTCCAGCCAAAGCACTTTTCTTAAAATATGGAAATGAGTGAACAATCAAAATAAAATACTTGAGTTTTGCTGTTGTTATTTCTTTATTTGTTTGTTTTTTCACAGGAAAGTGGTGTTTCATTTTCTTTTATTCTAGGATTTTATTTCAGTTATTAGGAATTTTACCTACTCTGAGTATGTTCAGTATTATACTAGATTTAAAAATTATTGCTAGGTCTACAAAAGAAGTCTCTTATATATTCAAAACAATTTTCGAGCCCTTTGCAAAAATAAGGACTGTAGAACACCAGACTCTTACATATGTGGTACACCAAAAGTGTAAGCATGTAATTGATTATTGATGAAATTACATTGCAAGTTTTGCACTATCAAATGTTCTTTTTGGAGGATGAGATCTGTGAAACCAAATTCCCATCTGCTGGCATGCAGAGGTGGGAAGTACAGAAAAAAATACTGAGAAAATTTAAGATAGTAGAAATTGTAGAAGTAGATAGAAGAAATAGTACTAGAGTTTAGGAGATGGATGACATCACTAGTATTCTGACCACACTCCTCAGGATAATGAAAAGACAGGTTCACTATCATTTCGCAAGAATCAGTAAGGCAGATAATATAAAGAATTTTAAGAGATTATTTAAATATCTTACCAGGAGCCAACATTAAAAAAAATGTTGGCTAACATTGTGAAATAAGCTAACACTGTCATAGCGTTTTTTTAATATTTAGTAGTAATTAATAGAAGGTAACATAGCAAGTTAACATAGGGAGCTCATCAATACAAGAACTGTCAGTGTCATGGATGGCTGTTACAGAATTGCCATTATTACAGAGCAGATTAACATCTCCATTTAATTTGAGTTGCAAATTTGTTGTTTTTCTTAGCTGTCCTGGACTTAAAAATATGCAGTGGTGTCTAGTGGCTGGAGTAAACATCCCTATATAATTGTATTAATTATCAGCTAGGAGCACTGAAGATGAAAGATAAGTGAACAATTTCTGTTTGCATCACTGCAGACCCAGAGTTTTGAGGTTAAGTAAGGCATTGCAATCATATATCCATGTAAACTTCCAAATCTTTTAGTAAAACAGAAGATATGCCTGAATATTAACTGAATAAAACAGCAGTGCACTTGCAGGTTCTATAGAAACCAGTGTCTGCATGCCCATGAGCTAGCTCTGGCAGGTAGAGCAGCCCTGAGAGAATCAGTTTTGCATCTGCTGGTTGAATATCCAGTATTCCAGGGTGCTGTTGCATCCATTCCAATATAAATAAAATAGATGTTTTTCTGAATGTTCAGAAAACCAGAAAGTTTTTCCTGTCCTTCACATACAGCTATTTCTAATTTATGATTGTCTCGGTTTGGAAGACAGGCGTCTGCTAAGGCAGGTGGAAACCTGCCTTAGAGGATATGACCCCCCTCCCTCCAAATTGGTATAAGGTCGAAATCAAAGGCTCTCAGGCAGAGATATGGGAAAAGGAATAACAGTTCTTTACTCGTATCTATAACGAGGAAAACAAGCAACAATAACAGTAGCAATAACAAATAAACAAACCAGATACCCGGTGGCAGCTTTCTCTGAGCTGCCAGACACCGCCCCTCCCCTTTGGTGCAGTTACGGTCACGGCCGGCAGGGGGCGCTGTGGCGCGGGCACAGCTCCTCGGTGATGGCGGACGGAGCTGAGGGCGAGGCGGCTGCATGGCGAGCGGAGATGCAGCAGGGAATCTCAGGGCAGCAAACTGGGCGGCAGAGCTTGTCCACTCGAGCGGGCGAACAAAAGAGTAGCAGGGACTCCAGCAAGGAGGAGAAACCAGGCAGTGCTGAGCTCCCGCAGCAGCAGCGAAGGGAAAGAAGAAGAAACAGCAGCTGTCTCCTCCAACAAGTCCCGGGGATAAGTGTGTGTGTGCCCACGGCCAGCCACCTTTTTCTTCTCTTGCCACAACTGGCTATGTTTTTAGTCTCTTAAGTGTGTCTTTGTCCCTTAGGTACCCTGTCGTTATCTCTTAAGTACCCAGTCATTAAGGCTCGTTAAGGTATCTCTAGCCACAGGATGGAAAAATTCCCAACCTCCAACAATGATGAATTATGATAGAGGGAATTGCCTTAATTTTCTCTCTTGCCCCTTCTCTCTCTCAAAGACAATAGAAGCCTATTATAAAGGAAGCTAAGTAGGAGATGGAGAGATACTCTGCTTTGCATAATTTCCAAATCTTCGCCCTCAGTGGAAGACTTGATTTGAAGATAATATTATGCTCCTTCAGACTGACAGAGAATATCATGGTTTTCTAGTGCTCCAGTGCCCAATAGTTAGAGATCAAAGGAGGTTATGACTTCAGAGATGACTTAACTGCACAAATAATTGTAGCACACAGCTTTTATGTAAAGGAGAAGAAAGTTGGCTGGCTGATTCCTTGCCACATTTTAAATAATCTACATTTTAAATAATATTTAAATGAATAATTGAAAAGATCCCACAGAACAGAGTTTATCTTCAATATTTGTGAAAAATATTGTAAAGTCAGTTATTTTCCGATTCAGTTCATTCATGTTTTGACTTTTCACAGAAGAGTCAGATTTCCTTTTTAAAAAACATTCTAGAGATTATCAGGTTCTACGGGCTTAGGACAGAGGAACAAATGTATACACTAACTATATATAGATAAAACTGTTGCCAAATATTCTCATGCCAAATATACTACCAAATTTTGTATTTTAAAAAAGTGCTGTGGGAGGGTTGCATTTCTTTTTCTTCTTTTTTTTTTTTTTTTTTAATTTTAAACTTAAAAAGATGCTGTGAATTTGAAGTTTTATTGAAAGTTCAAATTACATTGATTCTAAATTTGTATTTCCTGCAAAGATATCTGACTGAAAAAAGTACGAGGTTATATGAGATGTAAGAGGCTTATTTTGATCTGAACTACTGATGAAATTCAACAAGTTTTAGAAGCTATAATGAGTTAAGTTGGCGAAAGAACCAGAATTTTTATGGGACTCATTTGGATTAATTCTGCATACTGAGATTAAATGAAAATCAAAAATAACAGCAACTTTTGCTAAGTAGGTGAAACTTGGTAAATTCACTGTTAAATTGAACATTCAGACTAGAACTTCATAAATTCAAAATTACTTCTCACTTATTGATAAAGTAGGTATGATACCCCTTAAGGCATCATGATTTATGTGGTGCTACTCATTTTTCCACTACCGCATGCAGGTTATACTAACGTGCCTTTGTGTTTCAATCAGCTTGGATGCTTTTGTCCTTCCTATAAGACACCACCACCATAAGTGCAGAACAGATAAATGCACTATTACAGAAACCTTATCTAGATGAAAGCATAATTAACCTGCCTAAAGTTAAGGTAGTTTGTGCTCTTGTTATGTTGTTGTTTTATGCCACTCTTTTGTGTGATGCAAATAGGACATAAATATAGCCTTTAAATAAGGGTTATTACTAATCCCTTACTATTTTTAAAGCATAAAATCCTCTGCAGTGAACACAATGTATAGGAATAGTATTTTTACTGTAAAACATCAGAACAAATTTAAGTCTGCACAGCACTCTCTGCCTCTGCACTAATCTCTCATTTTAAGATATCTTTTCTAAGCACCATGAGATTGCTGTATTGGCTAACTGTAAACAAGTCTAATACATTGTAGATCTAGTACATTCAAGTACTGAAGAATTAATATTTCACCTACATAAAAATATTAACCTGATATTTTTTAAGCCAATGGCAGAATTCTGAAGCCAAGGAAGGAATCTAATACTTCTGAACTGCTTGTCTGTAAAGACAAACCTATTACTGATGTCTTTCCTAAAGGAATCACACAGAGTTTGAGCAAGTAGCTATAGGGTGCAATGGATTTGATTCCCATACAGTGTGTGCATTCAGAGCATTTAAATTTTACGTCAATATTGCCACTATTGTGTCGGCAGGTTTAAGAAGCAAGAAGCTGTTTTAAATATGGGTTCATTGAGTGAGCTGGTTGATGCAAGAGCGTCATACCTGGAAATTGTATAGGGCTGTAGATTAATGAGAGATTTTTATCTGTCAATGTCTATGCATGGGGAAGTTTATGTATCTATATCTCATTGCTGTTGTTGTTGTTTGTTACCAGCCATTTTAATTTCATAATCGTCTTTTGTCTTTAAAAACTCCTATATCACAATCTTGAGCAGAAAACAATGTGCAAACTATAAGGTTTCATTGTCACCCAGGCCACTGGACCAAGTGCTTGCTGAGTATCCGTGCATTAATAATTTAGCTAATTAGTTGACCACGATGACTTATTGAGTTTACAAAATTAATACTGAAATTCAAGAAATACTTCCCTCCTCTTGCAAAATGGTGACTACTTCTTTTCAGTTACACACTGATTGCTTCTTAATGCATATATCTACACTGTGTCTATTGTCCTTATGTTCCATTTCAGTGATAAACTAAAGAATTAATTCTCTACATCCGTTGTTTTGAGTTTTTTTGACACATATAGACTAAACTCTGCTATACCTTAATTTTATAAAAATCAGTGTTTGCTCTGACAGTTAAATCACCTTCAGTGAGAAATGCAAATAGGTCTCTTTATCACAAATCCTATGCTTGTCTAATCTGGTGTTACAAAATATATTGTTATATAGTTCTCATTTCTATTTTAATCAAGAAAACACATATTAATGGGAATTGTTTGAGTTAGTGAGGATGGATTTTTACATGAGCTCATTCTAATGACAAGAGGCAACAACTGTATATTGTTGAGACTTTGTCTCATTCCAAAGACAAAATCATAGGACTTCTCTTAGGTTTTAGGTTATATCAAAGATCCACTGGAATTACTGACATTTTTATAGCCTACCTGTAAGTATGTTTCTAATCTTATAGATGGAGAAAGAGAAATAGTAAGGGAAGAAACAGCCCAAGTTCACATAATATTTTTCTTTTTTTTCCCTTTGGTCTGTGTCTGATTGATATTCCACTTTATAGAATAACAGCTGCTGTGGTAGGAGAAGTCAAACACTGACAGGTCAAAAATTTTAACTCTGAGTTTGAAGCACAAATTGATCACCTTCGCGGTTTGAAATATAGTTTTTGATGCTGTTAATTAACCAGTGATTATGATTTTGTCAATTAATAATTAATGACAATTAACATTAGAAATTGACTTTTTTTAAATCAAACAGCACTTGTAGTGCAGCTTATGTGCAGTTCTTTGTATGTTAACAGTTGTGTTGGTTTTGCTTGGCCCAGTTTTTGCTAGTGGGGGGAGCCCACAAAGATGCCTCCGGTGTGAAGCTTCTCAAAGCTTTCACCATGTCCAGCAGACCCAAGACAACAGTTCATTACTTTCCAGCTGTGTAATGCATATAACTTAACTATGGAATACAATCTTTCCACCTGTATAATATTAGTATACCTTGGATTTGTATTGAAAACGTTTTGCATCCTGTTTCAAATCTGCTGTCACAGCCTGTCTCCAGAGAGTTCGCTCCTGTTTACACCTTTTTATTCCTGAAAGCTGTGCTCCCTCCACACTTTAAGTTTCACTGTTGTGGCTCCTTTCTAAAGTCATGTCATCGACACAGAGATTGGCAAGCAGCTCCTTCTTCACTTACATGCATGATCCATCACACACAGGCATGATCCTCAGCCTCCAAATGCAGTACATTCATGGAAAGTGGGTGGGGAAGTGGGGAGCAGTAAGACCCTGCTGGATCTGAGTCTACAGTCTTGTTCATACTTCTAGAACATAGCCATGAAATTCATAGCATGCAAAGAGTGACAAATCCCTTTGTAAACCAAATAATTCCAATATACGTTTTAACGTAATGTATACCGAGTATTTTTTTCGGCCTGATTATCAGTGAAGTAGATCCAGCATTTTTACATTGGATGTTATGTTCAATAATATTATTAAATAAAATGAGAACACTTTATGTTGAATTTTCCACTTATCAGTGACCAGTAAGAATTCATCTAGGCAAGTTTGGTGTTTCTTTTGCCTCATTTTTCCCCCCCTCCTCCATATTTGCTAAGATCTTTATAAAATACAGATTTTTTTTTAAACTAGTAGATCTACTTTTAGGAAAGTAAACCACAAAACTCCCACAAAATAAATTTTGAAATAGGTGCCATGGATTTTTATAAATTCTTTTTAATCTTAAGACAGGATTACCAGAATTTCTGGGTAAAAATATTTAGAGATGCAATTTTTTTGCCTGTATAGATAAGTCCTCTGGCAGTATATTTGCCAAAGTTCTTAAGAAATGTACTGGTTTGCTAAATCTTAAATTTGCCACAGAGATCCTACAGTTTTTCTACAATATTTTCTTTAAATTTTTTGGGTCTATTTGTACCTTCTGAGTGATGACTAGAGATAAGACAGTCTTACAAAGAGGATTCCAGGAAAATATTTGACATAAAAGTTTCATAGTTTATTCTGGTAAATGCAGACTGATTTGCCCTAGAAAGCTATGTGTTTGATTATCCCAGATCTGTCACTTAGAAAGAGGTATAATTCTATGGAAAAGGAATGAAAATGCCATGTGTTTGCAAGTACACTGGCAGATACTGGGGCACAGCAGTTTTTTTCCCAGGACTTTTACTGCTTTCTCTCCTTTATTCCCTACTTACTTTTTTGTTCCACTCCAATCTCTTTCTCTGTCTCGTTTCCACCTGCCTCCCCCCCTTCCTTTCAGATGGCCTTTGTAGTCACTTCAGACAGTATTCTAACAAACCTACAACCTTCTGATGTAGAATCCCCTACAAATAACATCACCAAACATTTATAGCTGCATTTATTAATTGGACTGACTTGGAAGCAAGTGTAAGTAACTTTGTTGCCAACAAAGTAAAGGTTAAATTGTCTGTGAGAAAATGTATATGAATGTATTGGATTATAACAATACTTAGTAATTTTCTAAGATCCTGGATTGAGTATGTTTTTATTCACAAGCAATACATAAAAATAGATGTTTCATATAGATGTATTCTTATAGCTGAATTTTCTAAGGTGAGTAGATACTTACCAATAAAAAAGATATTAGTCTGCCAAAAAATTGTTTGGGCTTGTGATTAATGTCACGGTCAGCAGAAGGGTGGGGTGGGTTTTTACTGTTCCGCCTTGAGAATTGTGTGCAGTTTTGGTCACTGTAATATAAGAAAGATATTAAACTGGGAGAGAGCATCCAAAGGATGGCTGTGAAGATGGGGAAGGGCCTTAAGAAACAGCCTTATGAGGCGTGGCTTAGGTCACTTGGTTTGTTCAGTCTGGAAAAGAGGAGACTGAGGGGAGACCTCATTGCAGTCTACAACTTCCTTGTGACAGGAAGAGGAGGGGCAGGCACTGATCTCTTTCCCTTCTCTGTAGTGACCAGTGACAGGAGCCAAGGCAATGGCCTGAAGCTATGTCAGGGGTGGTTTAGGCTGGATATTACAAAAAGGTTCTTCCCCCAAAGGCTGGTTGGGCACTGGAGCAGGCTCCCCAGGGAAGTGGTCACAGCACCAAGCCTGACAGAGTTTGAGAACCCTTTGGACAATACTCTTGGGCACATGGTGTGACTGTGATGGTGCTGTGTGGGACCAAGGGTTGGACTCAAAGATCCTTGTGGGTCCCTTCCAATTCAGCATATTCTGTGATTCTGTAAAAATGTCAGCGGGATTTAGAAAGAAATACTTTGCATCATAAATATGTTGTCTAAAAGGTGTTAGATTTGCCAACCTTTAAAAACACCTCCAGTGTCTACGAAAAGAACATAAAGGGACTAATTTAGCTGCAGATGTTGGAATGACACGTATCTAAAATTAGACTGATGTACTTAAGATGCTCACTCTCTTGCCAGAGTTTCTCTACACAAGGCAACAGGATAGGACAGGATACTCAAGAAGAGTACTCTGGCTGACCTTGTTCCATGTCAGAACTATGTCTACAGTGACATAAAGACAAAAAATACCTGTGGGTCTTTGGATGGATATCCATTTCTGTTTTCAGTATGTGTAAAGGATCTCAATAATACAAGTTTGCTGACATTCTTGAAATGTGGAAGGGTTTATAGTGGCAAATGTCAGATTTTTTTGTAATGTCAGGCATCAGAAAGTCACACTGCTATGCCGTGAAAGAATTATAGTACCTCTTGTATAATTTTGTATTATTTTGATTTTACTGTAATTCTCAAAGAGAAGAACAAATTTTGTTGGTTAGTTTCAGCATAATTAAGTTAGGCTTAGGTGTTTTCCACACTTTTCAGGCTATCAACCTGGACTAAACTCTGACGTGAGAATACCAATGGTTATTTTTCCGGGCCAAATACAACTCCAAAGCTAGCTCAGATTTTTTTTCACTTAGATTAGAACGAGAGGTGAAATTTATCTCAATTGTGAGACAAAGACTGCTTTCTTAAAACAACCTCTAATATATAAGGCAAACTGCAAAAGAGAAAAGATTTTAGAATTAAGTTTTAGATACTGAGTAGTTACAGCAAGATTAAATAACATTCTTGAAGATAGGAGCTTCATATTTTGTCTGTCCATCATCATGATCCATTCTTTCAATGAGAAATATCTAATTTTAAAGTCTTTGAAGGCTTTTGCTGAGTGGTTGTAATGAAAGTAATCAAATAAAATTGGTATAAACATACTTTTCCCTACTTCTTGTGGTATATAAGGGTAAAATAAATGAGGACAGATGTGTTTATGTGGGTGGTAGGACTTGGTTTACAAGTAGTTATAAATGCAACATTTTCTTTTTAAAAAATTAGGAAAGGCCTTTTCCCTTATTAATGTATTTTTCTTAGCTCAGGTCTTGCATGTATGTTGTAATGATGAACAAAATTCAGATGTAATTTCAAACATATATTTATATAACAATTTCTAGCACCAGTCTCCTAATCTTTCTGTTGGTTTCCTGATCAGTGAAAGTGAAACTACTGCTGTTTAGAGAGCTGAGCTAGTTAGTTGAATATGCCTTGCTATCCCACTACTTCTTCCCACAAAATACATGGAAGTGTAACCAGATCTTAATAATTTTTAAACACACCTTGCAGATCATAAATAGTGTCTCTATCATGAAATACTGTATATCATTGTGATTGAAAACTAGCTGGAAGAATTGCTGCTTTTGTGTTACTGCAGATTTTATAAGGCAAAAAAAGCTTCTGTGTTGACTTGCCACAGTTTCTTTTGGGACTTCTTAGTCAGAAGAAATATTTTCTGCCTCCGTTAAGGTAGTGGCATATATAAGATTTTTGTAAATACATAGTGGCCTTTATCCCTACCGCCTGACTTAGCAAAATATTAACTTACACATGATAGTCTGGTTTTCCTTCTTACTGATGGGGCAATGCCAAGTTGAGAAGATTTGTGTGCTACATCACCAGATGGGGAAGTCATGATAATTAGTTGTCTTGCTGTGCTCAAACCTGATGCAAATGAATTTCTAATTATCCTCTAAGGTTTATCCAATCTATTTTTCAAAGCCTAAAGTGGAGAAGCAGGTGGACTGTGGGATTTGTTGACAACTATTGTCTGGCTCTTTCCAGAATGTTGCAAGTCTCAGCTTTCCTGTTAACTCAGATAAATATTTAAACACTGTCTCTCCCACAAAAATTAGTTAATACATTTGACTGTGTTTTTCTGGGTAATCCTTTCCAGTTGCAGTCTAACACATTGCAGACATTGTAAAGTGGACAAGTAACGGGTTTAACAGAGTTCATGTCATGTCATGTTTTGAAAGATACTCCCACTTTGAACTTTACTCTTTGTGTTTAAAAAAAGAATCATGTTAGCAGAGTGCATTGTAGTTCGTACATGATATTTACTTCTTTTATAGTGTCGTATGCTTCAATCATAAATTTTACAGGACCAATTTTGTGCATTGTTTCATGTTAAAAGTGTGAATGTGGTTTACAAGGAGTGCTTTAGTTCACTTGGAAAACGGCAGCTGCTGGTAAGGCATTGGTAATTTTGTGTTCATTGCATGATATATTAATGACTGACTTTCAAACACAGGTAAAAAGCAGATTTTGTCTGAAAATAAACTCCATATAAAGCAGGCATTCTCAGATGTGATACAGAATTTCTGATTATTGTTACACTATCTTAAAAAAGAAGATATATGGCATACCATGTGTGAGGTAATCAATGTCTGAATCAGTGTTTGTGTCATATAATATTTGAGGTAGTTTGAGGTACTGTGAAGTTTCCATGTGATAAATAAAACTAATGTTAACATTATTTTCACCAAACATCATAATTATACCTTTTGAATTATAACAGGGCAGGACTTGTACTAGATTATGGTGTTCATTTTTGGGCTTTTGTTCACAGGAAAACAGAGCATGCCAACAGTAGCTTCAATGCTAACAGGCTTAAGTTCACTCCATCAAGGTTCATATTAGAAAATTTTTAAGCCTGCCATTTTAAACCACTGGATTGATTGATCTTCTAAGGTACTTTTCAGGACTATGAACACCCATCCTCGTACTGAGTGGTCAAAACGAAGAAAGTGAGAAATATTTCTGCCTTCTAAGAAGACTGTTAACATTATAAATCTTTGAACAGAAACTTACCAAGAAATCAGATCCACCTTGGTGTTTCTTTTTTGGATCTGATTAAAGGGTTTGCGACTTTTGTCTGACAATTTTACAAGGCTTACACACAGTCATCAAAATATTTGTTGTAAGTCTTATTTTTGTCTCGAGGGAGGAGGATATAGTGTACTGAAATCAAGCAATGATTTTAGAAGTAAGTGTCTAGTAAGTGTCTATTGGATAAATCTGCTTTTGTCAAGAAGTTAAGTAGACTTACGAAGCATCTGTTGCAGTTGAGTTCCAGACAAATCCATGTGTCACTGAGTAATCATAAGTCAGGATACATAACTAGGTAAGTTCATTTCCCGATAGCTTATCGACCATGCTAAGGAGTTGGAAAGTCAAAGCCACCTTATACTCACATATCCTTTCCAGAAAGCAGTGTCAAGGTTTGAGCCCGNTCACTGAGTAATCATAAGTCAGGATACATAACTAGGTAAGTTCATTTCCCGATAGCTTATTGACCATGCTAAGGAGTTGGAAAGTCAAAGCCACCTTATACTCACATATCCTTTCCAGAAAGCAGTAGCTTCTCAGTTATGATTTTCAGCTTCATCTTAAAGTCAATTTTCCCTGCCACAAAAGTGATAAGATAGCACTTCCTGTTAGACAAAACATAAAAAGATATTGCTGGGAAATCAACTGAGGAATTCTCAAGAATTGTAGGAGACTTTATGGCTTTATGGAGGACACTGTGATAAAGGTAGCCCTTAGGCAAGAAAAAGAAAAAAAGAAAAAGAAAAAGAAAAAGAAAAAGAAAAAGAAAAAGAAAAAGAAAAAGAAAAAGAAAAAGAAAAAGAAAAAGAAAAAAAGAAAAAGTAGTGTAATGTCAAAGAATATTCAGGAACTGGGGAAAGAGGAGAAAATATGAATAAATAGAATTGCCTAAAAAGACCGTCTGAACATCCTGGGACTGTTTCCGCTGTGACTTTCACTCCTTGTTATTGATTCTACTACTTTAGCAGTGCCTGGAGAAAATCCTTGGGTTAACAGTTGGCATTCTTTCTTTGAATAGTATATGAGCTGCCAGTGAGAACCTTTCCTTGCATCTTGTTTTCACCACATGTAAAAATAGACAGGGTCTGGCTTATCTTTTATGTCCCCAGTTCTTATTTGCTTAGCTCCTATAAGCCGGCAGTCACTATCATTACACACGTGAATGACCACAGCATGAATGCTTCTTGGATCCCTAAGCATGGCATACTTCATTTGCTTGTTTCAAACACTGCTGGTTATTTAAAAGGTTGCTAAAATAAGCTGTTTTAAAGCATGTGTCTTGTTTTGAGGAGATGCTAAATACTGGCAAGGATACAGGCGCATATATAAAATAAGTGCCAAATCTGCTGCTTGAAAATTAAGTTATATTCTGTGAGGTAAAACCCAATGTTCTGGAAAAAATGGCATGAAACAGTTCATATCAGGCATTACTTAATTTTGTGACAAGCTTTTTTTTACAGTAATATTCAAACCATAATTTAAAAAGAAATATTCCCTAAGAACTCCAAATTAAAATAATGTCAAGCATTTTTTCTTTAGATTTTCTAATACAGGATTCTGAAATATTGTGCTATTATTTTTACAATTCTACAAAGATTTATGCTTATTTTAAAAGACAGTCACAAGAGATATCAGATCCTCATGAAATTTTAACTTGTGTTTAGTCCTGATTTAGGCAGCTTTTATTTCAAGGATACATAGAACCTGCTCCTCTAATGATGTGAATGGGTGTAAGTAATACAGAATAAAATTGTTTCTAGCTTGGAACTTGGATTCAACAAGAATCCTCACAGCATCCTTCTGGAGAAGTTGCTCACCTGTGAGATAAGCAAGTTCACTGTGTGCTGGGTGAAAAGCTGGCTGAAAAGTAGGGCTGAAAGGACTGTAGTGGACAGGGCTACATCTGGCTCTTGACCAGTCACGAGTAGTGTTCCTCAGGGATCAACTCTAGGGGCCAGTTCTGATCAAAATGTTTCTCAGTGATCTGGATACAGGAGTTGAATGCACCCTTAGCAAGTTTGCTGATGATACCAAACAGGCAAGCGGCCTTGGAAGAGGGTTCTGGATAGATTGGAGCATTGGGCAATGATTAAAACAGCTAAAAACTAAACAAGACCAAATGCTGGATTTTGCACTCAAGATGGAATAACACTGGACACAGGTCTAAATTGGTTGAGGAGTGTCTGGAGAGCATCCCTGCTAAAAGGAACCCGAGGTCATCAAAGGCTCAATAGGAGTCAGCATGCCCTGGCAGCCAAGAGGGCAAACTATGTCTTGGGGTGCATCAAACACAGTATCACCAGCTGATCAAAAGGGGTGATTATCCCGCTGTTTTTAGTGCTCGTATAGCCTTATCCTGAGTACTGTATGCCATTCTAGGCCCCACCATTTCAAAAGAATGGTAAGGTAATTGAATGTGTCTCAAGGAGGTCTCAAAACTGGGGAAGGAGCTGGAAGGAATGTTGTATGAGAAGAAAAAGGAGTCTGAGGGGTGATCTCACTGCTCCCTTCAGCTTTCTGAGGAGGGGAAGTAGAGAGGCAGGTGCTAATCCCTTCTCCCTGGTACTCAGTGCCAGGACACATAAGAATGGCTCAAAGATGTGTCCAGGATGCAGGGGAATGGCTCAAAAATGTGTCCATCAGGGGAGGTTCAGACTTGACAGGAGGAAACATTTGTTTATTGAAACTGTGGTCAAACACTCTCTTCCTGGAGAGCTGGTCAATGCTCGAAGCCTGTCAATGTTAAAGAGGCATTTGGAAAATGCCCATAATAACATGCTTTGACTATTGGTCAGCCATGAGGTAGTCAGGTAGTTGGACCCAATGGTCATTGTAGATCCCTTCTAACTCAACTCTACAGTTCTATTCTTATTCTTACCTCCTTCTTTCCTGTCTCAGTTTAGAGACAATTTTGGGAGGAAATGCTCTGGAATGAATGTTTCCTCTAAAGAAACAGGTTTCAGCAATCCCTTCCTGCTGATATGAAAGAAATTTTTGTGCATGAAAAATGAAAAAACCCTATTTGACAAACAAAGAGCCATCATGGCACGGGAGAAATTAATAACTGTTAGGTATTGAACTGTCAGAACTTTACTCCTCCCCCCTCCTCCAGCAGAACAAACAAACCCAAAATCCCAGGGGAGGGGGAAAAACTCCACTCGCCACATGCTAGGGGAAAACAAAATGGCGGACAGCTTTGTCTCGGGGGAGGGAAGAAGAGTCTATGCAGCAGCTCAGGGAAGAGAAATACAGATGGGAATCCGGTGAAACTCAGATGTTGCTCTTCCTCTTTGCTACAGACAAAGCTGGTGGATTTTAGAGTTCTTTCTTTCACTGGCTCAGCTTCTCCCAAGATCCAGGGGCAGGCAGAGTCACTCTGGTGGCTCCCCGCAGGTTGCCAACCATCTCCCCAGGGATTGTCTGATCTTGGGCTAAAAACCAAGTCGAATATTTCCAGAAGAAACAACAGAAGCCACTGAAGAATTGCTACTGCAGCGCAGGGAAAAGCTTCTTGCCTAAGCTAACAAAATGCAAGCTAAGCAACAATGTAGCCTCCAATCTACCTGAAAAACAGGGCACACAGGAGCAAGGGCTTGAACCAAACCCGTGCCAGAGTCCCCCGGGCTCCCGCCCCTGCCCCGGGCTCAGCTTAAAGCCGCAGGACTCATTTCTGGGCATAAAGCAGATGATCAGGAATAGAGTATCATCATAAAATCACTCCAAGATATTTCCCTACCAACACATGCTGAGGAAATCTCTGGTGACCTATCTTCCCAGCCCTGAATTAGCAGGCAGGATTCATGGATGAATAACCATGTCCCAGCCTAGGCATTGGCTGTGTCACTTTGGGGGAAGGAGGTATGTGCTTTCTGATGGGGGCGAGAGCTGTGGATTGTCTCAAGATTTGACCATCTGAACAGATTTGTAAAAAGCAAATGTGAAGTGAGATTTTTAACATTCTTCTGTGTTCATCCAGTTTCTCTGGGTTTCCCCAGGTCTGCAAAACTCCACACTAGAGATGCTCAGAGAGCAAGCCCTAAGTTTGATGTAGGATGTACTCTTGAGCTTAGTGATTGGAAATTGTTTGGAGGTGAGAAACGCCTGTTCATATCCCCATGGATTTTTTCCCCTTTTACTTATGTTTAGAAATGTATTGGTTGTTTCCCTTAGAAGAAGCAGGTAAACAGAAAGAGCTTGAGAACAGTACTCCATCACAGCAAGGGTTCATCTGGCCCAATACTCCGTTTTCAAAGTGCCCAACTATCAGTGTCTAAATGAGAGTGTGTGAGAGTGCAAGATTACTTCTCTCAGGGTCCTGGGGGCACTTAATGGTTGGGACTGGCCTTGCCTGGGACCCTCAGCCCCTCTGTTTCCTGCCAAAGGCCTGGCGTGGGTCTTCAGTCCCTGCCTGAGTGGTGCTGTAGGTGTGCCCATCTCTGATCTTCTCTCTTGCGTGGACCTGACATCTGCACTACAGAGACCTGCCCTTTTGGACCCTCGGACCTAGCTCGTAGGTTGTCATGCAGAATTCTAGGTGTAACATAGTATAATTTTTCTCTTCTTTTCCCTATAATCACAGTGTGTCAAGTAACAATGAGACTATTTTTGCCTGAAATACTAGGGTTTTTTTCAGGTCCAAAATGCATTTTCAAATACCAGATCAGAAAGATTACAAGTGGAAAGAGGGGTTTATTTTATTTTAATTTTGTTTTTCTGGATCTGCTTCGTATCTGATGCTCACAGGCATTAATACAGTGTATACTTGTAGCCAGGAGCAAAATGATGCACCCTTCAGCTTAGCTTCTTGCATACATCGCTTTCATTCTGGTAAAGAAAAGCCACAGAGCCTCTGAGAGTAGTATCAGGAATACAGTCCCTGTTTTGTGAAGAGTGAGAATGTGAAGAATGATCAGAACCAAACACATATCTGCAGAAGAAGAGGTGTGTGGTATTTTCAAAAGTAGGACATGTATCAATGAAAAGCACACTTTTTGCTTTCCAAAACTTCCTCTATTTTGTTTCTTGGACAGTGATGCATGAAAAGCATTCTTGTGCCTGCCATACCCTTGTGTTGCATGGAGGGAGAGCTGGAAAGTGACAGCTTTGGATGGTGCAGCAAGCCTGGAGCCCTTCCAAGCACAGGCTTTTTTGAACATGCAAGAAGCCCTGGGTTGCCTTGGAGGTGCAAGTGCAGCACGCAAGAATCGAGACACAAGGACCCAGAGGTCCTCTGACAAGGGACTGTGCTCAGTGCCACAGAGGACAAGAAGTAGTACCCAGGGGCCACCTTTGGGGCTTACCCTCAGAAGTCTAGGAAGCTTCCTTCCCTCTGTTTTCTAAAATTTAAATTCTTGAAGATCTGGAGAATAATTTTTTTTTTTTAAATTATATTTGTTCTACCTTAAAAATCCATTGGCTAAAAAAATTATTTGTCCATACTTACAAAGTTTATTCTACAAAAGTGAGGTAGTATAATGTCCTTACACCAATGAGTATGAGTAAACTGTTGGAGGTTTTTAACTGGCTTTGTGAGCTGTGTTTTCCTACTATCTTATAAATGCTCTGTGGTATCTGTTGCTACATTTACAATTCTACAGAGTGAAGATTTGGCCCACAAGGGATGCCTGTAGCATTTACAGTCTTCATTGAATTAATGGAGGAGTAAGATTATTATTATGTCCCTAATTCTGTGGGTAGATTCTCCAGGTTCAGGAGAAGACAGCAAAGACATAACCGTACTTGGCACTCTCTAGAGTTTTTATATTACTTTTGCAAAGAGGTAGAGAACTGCCAGTGGACTAAGTGCAAGACTGAAAGATGTAGTGATTCTCGACATATGTAGAGATAAGGGAGGAGATCCTAGTCAATTAGCAAGGGCATGTAATTTTCACTAGATATTTTGACAACTATCACATTATTTATATTTCTATGTGTGCTCCTTTAAAACGTGTGACCATTCTTAAACTACGAGGAAATGTAGACGATTCTACCTCTCATTTTCAGAAGCTCTGCAGACACACTGATGGTGCACTAGGTATCATCCCTGAGTAACCAAGTGCTATGTAAGGATATTGAGATATAAAATTAAATATTAATATATTATTTTAAATTACTCAGCTAAAGCTGAAACACTATATATTGACAATGTTGTTTTAATATTTTCAGGTGACATTTAAATGCACATATTTCAATAGAAATTTTACATTTTCACTCTGATTAAAGAATTTCAAAGAGAATTATTTTTCTCTGAAGAAGTGTCAGCTTCTTTTTTTGTCTTATACAGAATCACAGACTCACAGAATGATTGGGGTTGGAAGGGACCTCTGGAGAACATCTAACCCAACACCCTTACTAAGCAGGCTTATCCAGAGCAGGTTGTACAGGAACACATCCAAGCAGGTTTTGAGTATCTCCAGGGAAGGAAACTCTACAGCCTCTCTGAGCAGCCTGTTCCAGCATTCTGTCAGTCTCTAAGCAAAGTTTTTCCCCATATGCAGATGGATCTTCCTGTGTTTCAGTTTGTGCCAATTGTCCTTGTCCTGTCATTGGGCACTACTGAAAACTGATATCCTAAATTTAGTAGAATATTCAAAGATAATTTGATAGATAACAAAGAACTTTAGAAAGAAAAGTCTGAAAAATAATTTTGAAATTGTCTTTTTCCATTAATTTTGCTGACTTTAAAAATACTTCTTGTTTCTGATCTTAAAACTATTCTGTATTTCTCAGCCAAGAGCTATTCAAGTATTTTTTTCACAAACACTATTGTAGCAAATCAGAATGTTTAATTTATGAAGATAAATGTATCTTGCTCTGCACTATTCTTGCTATAGTTGACCAGTGAAGAAAACACCCAATTCTGAAGTGTCTATAATAGAAGTTAGTGACAACATTTTCTTTGATGTTAATTCAAGCAATCTCTTCAATTAAAAAAAAAGTAAATCACATCAGTAATGCACACATTGAATTTTAGAATGTTGTTGTTCCAGAACGACTAGAAAATGTTGAAAATCTTCATGGGTAAACTCTCAAATACAAACTCTGGATAACCAGGTATAGTGAAAGGTGTCCCTGCCCATGGCAGGGGGATTGGAACTAGATGATTTTTAAGACCCCTTCCAACCCAAAGCATTCTGTGATTCTACGTTTCTATGAATGTTATCTCACTATATGTAGCATAAATCAAGAACATTCACCCGTATTGTAGTTATTTTGATCGTGTATGTGAAATAGTCAAACTCATACCCGTATTTCAGAACTGTTTGTGCATTTCTTTATCTGACAAATTTAAAAAGACAGTTGTTAAATTTGTTTCAGGGAATGAAATGTCTTTATTGATGCTGTAAGGACGATCCAAACTCTTCCACACAAAATGTTAATGTATTTGCTACTTAATTGAAGAACATGGAGAACGATCCAAATAAAACCCGTATGCTTGTCTTCCCAGAGAATATTGTGTCAAAAATAAGTTTCAAACACAGAAAGAATAACTATTTCAATTAAAGAATTTGTGTTCTCCTCCTTTTTTCCCCTCTACTATATTTACATTTTTTTAAACTCTCTAGCCCAAAAAGACCGATGTCATCCTGGCCTGTAGTAGCAATAGTGTGGCCAGCAGGACCAGGACACTGATGGTCCTCCTGTACTCACCACTGGTGAGGTCACACCTCAGGTGCTGCTTTGGGCCCCTCAGTACAAGAAAGACATTGAAGCGCTGGAGTGTATCCAGAGAAGGGCAATGGAGCTGGTGAAGAGTCTGCAGCACAAGTCTAATGAGGAGCAGCTGAGGGAGCTGGGGTTGTTTAGCCTGGAGGACTTTATCACTCTCTACAACTACCTGAAAGGAGGGTTTAGCCAGATGGGAGTAAATATCTTCTCCCAAGGAGAATGAGATAGGACAAGAGGAACTGTCGTGGTAGGATAAGAAGTAATGGATACAAGTTGAAAGATGAAATTTAGGCTGGATATTAGGAATTCTTTAATATGAGGGTGGTGAGATACTGGAACAGGTTGCCCAAGAAGGTTGTGGATACCCCAACCCTGGCAGTGCTAAAGACTAATTTGGATAAGGCCTTGAGCAACCTGATCTAGTGGGAGGTGTCCCTGCCCACGGCAGGAAAGGCTGGGACTAGAGGATCTTTAAGGTCCCTTCCAACTCTTAGCATTCTATGATTCCTTCTTCGTCATGGTGCAGGCATCCCTGTGTCACACCAGGAAGCACAAAATCTTCAGCACTCTAGCGACTATGGGAGCCCCTTCAAAAACTCTGGTTAAGTTTAAGTGATAACAGACACAAAGAATCCGCAAGAAATGCTAACTCAGCAATTCTGCTGAAATCAGCCTTGATGAGGTAAAATGTAATTCCTGCAATGGGAGATGGCTCGTAACCCACTGGCTCAAAGAAATCCACCAACTCACAAGAAGAAAATGACTGAGCGTGGGACTAAGTAGCATTAGAAGTAAGGGAATCATTTAATCAACAGAATAAGAGAACTGTGTAGCCAATGAATACTAATTTCTTTGCCAAATGGTATAAATAGTGAAAAGTTTTGAACAACCTTGGGTCCAACCACTGAGAAAACCAGGGTGAAGGACTAACAGAATGCCCCTGAATCCATGGGTGGTGACTATCTACTGCTTAATATCTCTCTCTCCCCCTCTCTCCTGCCCACTCACATTATAGTATTAAATAAAATATGTGCTATGACTTAAGCATATGATCTTGTTTGCACCTTAATTTAGATTTTACAATATCCCTCTATACATCAGATCATAACGCCGAGTTAGCCAAAATCTGAGCATGAGTTAAATGAACCGTCATAAACAAAAAAATCCAATGTGCTTCTTCTTCTCTCTAGCCAGACTATTTCCACCATGTGTTTCAAAAATTAATTAATTACTTCTTCATATTATCACCTTCATCTTCAAATTTTGTAATGGAATGTGAAGAACGCCACTGTTGAGAATATTTTTACTTAACCATAAGTCTATAGAACTTTTTGTCTCCTGGAAGGACAATATTGAGGTTAATTACCTAATTTGCATATCTTTCTTAGAGAAACCTGTATTACCGTCCCATCATTACCCAAAATGATATTGTATACCATATATATCTGTGCCCAAAAGTTGTTACTGCCTCTCGAAGACCTGGCACTACGGCTGGAAAAGGAGCAGTGTGGGCAGAGAGGGCAGGGGCTGCCCGGGGTATTTAAGTCAGAGCTCGGAAGCTGGGCTCGCTCTCTTTCATCTAGTGTCTCTTGCTCAAGGCAGAGGCTGGGTTTTGTCAGAGGTTATTTTGAGCGGGTTTTTTCTGGGCTTGCAACTCAGAAAAATGCATTAGGCAACCAGAAACTGTTTTGAAGTGAATTTTCCAAACTGTTGGCAGTGTGAAACCTGACCTGCCCTGGGACTGCACCACCCCATGCTTGTCTGGTAGACTACTTCTTCCCCACCCCACCAGTGGTTTGGAAATAGCAGCACCAACACCAGCTGAGTTCAGCAGGTCGCAGGAGGAAGTGGCAGGCAGTGGAGTTGACCCCACATGTGCCAGCAGTTTCTATCCACCACTAGAACTGCTTTGTAGGCTCCTACCTTCCCATGAGGATTTCTTTTGTCTGCCATCTTCTTTTCCCTTTGTGTCCCGGATTGCATGGTCTCCTGCAAGGATCACCATCTTGGAGGGGGGAAATGGGTACCATTTTCCCTTTGTCTTTTGGGTCATGAGGTTGGCTGTGGGAGCTGCCATCTTGGGAATGTGGGTGTACCCTGCCATTTTGGGTTTCTCTTTAGTAATTTTGCATCTAGTGATTATTTACTGGATGGGGGAGGGAGGGGGTGTTGTTAATTTTTTGGGTTGTTTTTCTTGGCTGTTTCTCTTTTACTTGTTAGTAAACTATTAATTTTCACTTATATCTACTTGTATTCATTCCATATTGGTGGAAAGGGATTGGTTAAAGAAAAGGGGGAAGTACTCAATTTTGAGTTCTCCTTTCTCCTCAGAACTATAAAGTATTTACATTTTCTAGTTTTCTTCCATAAGTAGAACAGAATTTGCCAAAACGTAACAATTAAAATGCTTTTCCTGTCCTATTTGCAGCCTGGTAAGAAACAGGAAATACCAGGAATCTGACAAGGCTTCCTGATCTTCTGGCACTCCATTCCTAAATCTAAAAAGCTAAAAAATTCTATTCATTCTGACAAACATAAGAAATTCTTTGCTCGAAGCTCATGAAAATCTATCTGCAGAGTCACACAGTATTTCCCATACATGACTTTATTTTTATGTTTTAAAAATAAAAAAATAGAAGTAATGTATTTCAATTTTTAAAAAGCTTTCACATCAAAGTGATTTTTGAGTTTGCCACAAAATTCCTCAAGTGTTCCAAAGCTCTTATTTACATAAAGCAGTAGTGTCTATGATGGCTTCTTATGAACTATAATTTCATATTTTTAAAGTTCATTTTTTCTTTCAAAGACAGAAAAATAATAATAAACATCTGCATATTAGAAAGTGTATTCTCTTTGCTTTTGCAAGTGTAAGGTTCAGTTTATCTCGTGTAGCCTAAATTCCAAACAAACACAAATTAGAGGCAACCAGCAGTGCCTGTGGGTTTTTCTTAGCATGAACTTTAGGTTATGAATTTGCTGTTGGCGGGAGGGAAAAAAGCTGAACAAACAGCTGGGGTAAAAAGTCAGTAGTTTATTTTAACTGGTACTATGCAGCATAATGTAGGCAAACATACTTACTAAACTAAGGCATGCTTATCCATTTCTTTACAGCCAGATCTCATTTTGTGATTATGAGCTCTGGATTGGCAGTCCTAGGTAAGAAAATGTTTCAAGTGGAATTATGGTGAGAAATATGTCCTCTGACTGTCCTTGGAGGCAAGTCAGGTATTTAAGAAATGAAAAGAGAATCCATTCTGAACACTGGATTCTTAATATGGAGAGAGCGGAAAGGAAAAAAAGGAGAAGACTGAGAAGAGCATGAGGTATAAGGTATTATTAGTGGATAGTTAAAGGGGTGTCTGTACATAATAGGTTAGTGATACAGATCCGTGTAAGAGAATAAGGGAAAAATCTAATAAAGTGACAACGTGACTAGAAATCTTAATAGTCCTTGTAACAAAGAGAGGAAAAAATGAACTGAGGCACAACAGACTGAGATAATTAGAGAAAAGCGGTGAAAGAAACAGCTGTTGTTAAGTTAGAGAAACCAGCACAAGATACAAACCAGAACTGAACAGACATGTTGAATAATGAGGAATAGATAGTTAGCTAAAAGGAGATAGAAATGGCAGAGAGGGTAGTAGAGCATTAGTGTACACAGAGAAGGGAAGAGGTGTAATAGTAGGAAGCCAAATAAGAGTTAAAATACATGTCATTTCTCTCAAGCTTTTATACCATCCTAAATATTCCCTTGCTTTACTTAACAGAAGAAAATACCTTTTTAATATTAATTTGAACTTTAGGTAGTTAGTATTTGTTTTTAAAATTAAAATCAAAATTTTCTAGTTTTGTTTACCTTTGCTAAAATGGTGACTAGTGTTCCCCTACCTTCTAAGTCTGGTACAGATCTACAATATTGCTAAGAGGTTTCAGCTCATTCTGCTCAACAAAAGTAACTGCAAGTTAATGAAAAATTTTAGAAGGACTGGTTTGTGTTCAGCTATAAATATTAATGTATAATTAAAAATTACAGCATTTTAAAATTATTTCAAATGCTATGACTACCTGTTCCAATTGCTGAATTCATGATTTTATTGCTCTTGATTTTCTGATAGAAAAGAGAGAGTGTATCTCCACTGAATGTAAAAGGAACCTTTACCTAAGTGAGTCATGCAGTTTAATTACTTTGGAAGACTCTCTGACAGTATTATCTATAGAATATCCTTGCCGGAATGTAGCTCCACTTTAACTAGTCAGTGTACAAAGCAGTCAAAATTATTATCTAACTCTGGAATGAATTAATGATGTGAGGGTTACCTAGTCATCAGTACTCTTGGGAACCATGTAATATTACTTGATATTTCTTTCCTAATGAGGTAGATAGCATTGTCATAACTGCATAAAAGGCTGTAAGTTCCTACAGCATGAACTTCTTGGAAAGCATGGTAGTAAGATGAAGATTAAAGGCGTAATGATAGAATTAAATGAACAAGGAGTCATGTCATATATGTCAAATTTTCTTCTCATTGTTCAGCTTTAGGTATAATTCTTTGAAATGTGAGTTTTCTGTAAGATCTGAATAAGAAGTAATTTTTTTCATCATATTCACGTAATTCTCCATATTAGTTATTCTAAACGTATTAAACTTATTTTAAAATATTTGGGCTTACTTTGATATTTTAATTAATTAGCGTAAAGGGTTTTTTTTTGGGGGGTTTTTTTTTTTGGTTTTTTTTTTTTGTTTTTTTTTTTTTTTGTATTATAACTATAAAACAGAAACACTTTGTCTTTTTCCTTATATAAGAGCTGATGTAATCATAGGACTTCAGGAACTGTGAACTTCAGGAAGCACATTGTCCTCTTAAGGCTCACGCCAATTTTCTTGCTCTGCAACTTCATCTGACATTTTCTTAATATGAACTTGATTGTAAAAATGGATAAAGGATAAGGAGAAATAAAGGCCAGTAAAAGCTTAATTCACCTTTATACTTTATCAGACAATGGTTTAATAGTTCTGTTACAGAACTAATTCTAGACTTTACATGATTCTAGTAATTTAATGTATTACTGTCATTGAGATTGAACTAAAGCTTCCATAGACTTCAGTGTTAGACAAATCTCCCAGCTGACACTACAACTGGATTTCATCTAATTGTCTCTTTGCTGGTGCTTAATCAGTCAGAAGTCCTAATTGTAATTACAGCAGAGAAATACATAAACAACAGAAAGTATTTATTACATTTTGGGTTTTATCTTTCTCAGACACTGTGGATAAAATAAAAATGTCCATTGCAGGAAATTGAAAGCAATGCAAATACTGCTTCATAACCTTATGTAGCCACCTAATGAGGAACTGTGCAAAAAAATGTAGTGACAAGTATCAATAATTTATAAAACAATATTGTAGTTCTGTTGTTTTTATCAGATAATATACAAAAGACTATAACACTTCAGAGATGAAAGAAACTTCTTTTTGTCATACTAGCTGACATTCTACATAGAATTAATGAAAGTCAGAATTTGTTACAAGGAAAAGGAAGTTGACTATGGAAGTGTTTAAGAGGGGAAAGCTGCTGGAATACTTCAAGTACGTTGCTTTTAGTAAAAAACTCTGCTTTCATTCTTGTACCAAAGATCAGATCTTTGTGAACTCCAAAATTCACTTTAAGAAATTTTTCTTCCCTTCTATTCTTGCCATGCCCACAAATCTGTTAAACACAAATATATGTTTAACTG
>VZRN01006293.1:727657-808644 GCA_013397935.1 Dasyornis broadbenti | reverse complement strand
GACGGGGGGCGGGCGGGGGGACGGGGGAAGAATATAACCTGTGGTAAGCACAGCATGTATTTCAGTAATAAAAAACTCACGCCGTCATTGAAAACATACTTTTTCTCATAATCTCTGCTTTATTAATTTACCAAGACATTTTTGCTGCTCTTTTCAGAGAATTTCTAAATGACCTAAATTAATTACTTCAAGGTCATCATCTTCTCTTTACCTTCCTTAGTCTATGCGATAGTGATATGATGCAGCCAGTTTAAACCGTTGCCCTAAAGGCCCTGTAAATGGGTCAATGCAAGCCAGACTTTAACTGGTTCTGTTGTAGACTGTTTGGTTAGTAAGAGCCCTTGCAATAGGATCTTTGACACTGATCTTGCCATGACATATTGAAGAATGTGTTGTCATTTAAATATGGAGATATTCAATAACGTGAATCTGAAAGCAGAAAAAGCCTACTTTTAGTTTGCAAGACTTTGGAGTTGGTTGCTCTGGATGTAAAGAAAGAATCATGTAAACACAGAACTACATGCAGTCAGGGGTCCATGCTGCACACTGAGTCCATGATTACCACCAACTGATCTGTGGTTCCGACCAAACAAGCATCCACCATGATCTTATTCAACATTTATGTTTCATGTAAACTTCGTCAAAACAAATAGAAATATTAAAAGAATAAGCAATACCACTGTCCATACTGCAAATGAAAACAGAAAAGAGATATAAATTGTAAGGGAAAGATGTTTGAATGGGGTAGGAACTCCAGCAATAATTGCTCATTAGTTTCTGAGATGTCCTTTTCCTTGCCTAAAAATTTCTGTCAAAGGTTTATTTCAAAGTGTGGTGGTTGACCACTGCCCAGACACCATCTCAATCCTCAGTGGGACTGGAGGAGAAAACAAGATGAAAAATCTTGCGGGTCAGGGTAGAAACAGGGATGTCATTTACCAATTACCATCATGAGCAAACTGATCTCAGTTTGGGGAATAGTAATTTAATTTATTTGCTATTAAAATAGATCTGGATGGTGAGAAACAAAGACAAAACCTAAAACACCTTCCTCCCAACTGCTTCCCACCTTTTTCTCAGCCTCAACTTTCCTTTAGTTCCTGAGTTCTCTCCTCAGAGAACCTGCAGCGGCCTGAGGAGATCCCTGCCAGCTGCTGGTAGAACAAAAACAGTAGATGAACTTATAATAATTAATAAAGACTGTTAAAAATTCAACTGGTGTGTCATAGTTTTGCATTTATTTTCCATTTATGAAGCTCTCAAGAATGTTAACTGAAATTTAATCATAGCCAGTCAGAGATAATGTATCAAGAGTTGAAAACAAGAGGTAAGAAAATATAGCTAAGTCAAACTGTGTGTTTAATTTTTGGCGGGGCAGGCAAAGCATTTCTCAACATTATTTTCCATCAGAAAATGCCCATCTGACATAATTTTCATGGAAAATTTTACTGAATACTTTTGGCAGTATTTTATTTAGTTTTTTTTTTGTTGTTATTGTTTAGTATGAATTTGAAATCTTGTCTGGTAGTAAATGTTAGTTTACTTTTACATACCTGAAATAATTCTTTCTGATTAATGAGGTATTTTGACTTTTGGCTTTGACTTTAGACTAAAAAAAAAAATTAGAAGAGAAATTATGAGTTTCACTTCCCTCTAATTTTCAGTGTCAGTTCCTGGATAAATCAGGACATGCAACTCCAGGTTTACAGAGGGCCTAAGATGTCCTGACTTAATTGTAATCAATTGATACATGTCAGAGGTCAATCTTTCTTACCTCCTGCAATGTTATTAATAGAAGAAAACTGGCTTAATAAATTTAATAGACACCAAAGCACAACCCTTTGTCTCTGTGCCTCATAATCTATGTAAGATGGAGTCCTCTGACGCTCTGAAACCCATAAGTTTTTCTGAGTGAACTTCTGTATGCTTTGTGCAAACCCAGCAGATTGGCCCTGACTGTAGGCTAATACCGATGTTTTATCCAGAAGAATTCCTCAGAGCCACAGCTTTGATACATGGGTTGCTTGTATTCACAACTAAATAGATAGTCGTTTAATCTCAGTTAACTCATGGTGGTAGAATATGGAAATGCCAGTTTTCTCCTACGTGTTTTATTCAGATAAAAGACATTTCTTTTTCCACTGTGTTCAGTTAGATATTAGGTACCTAATTAAATCTCTAGATAAATTAGAAGTAGAAATGTAATTTACAAATGCTGATTGAAACACGTAATTACTTTACATGAACACTGATAAATCACATCATTTTAGTGCTCATTTCTCATAGCACCATGATATCTCCTGTGAAGAAAATGTGTTTTAAAGTCTTGATATTATTCTAGAATACTATAACATTAAAAATCTGATGCAAAAATATATTTTGTCAAAGAGGTCTACAAAACTGTAGAGAAAAGCTTACAAATACACCTCTGTTTTAACAGAGATGGGTATGGTTACTCTAAGAATAATAATAAAATTTTAGAGAAATTAATTTTTTCATCTTAAACATTATGTTTGCAAGCACTACTTACAGTAGTGTTCAGAAATAGTACTTTTGTCTAGAATTCTCATCATAAATATATAGACCTTGACCATTTCTCCCCTTTGGGAATTACTGCAGTGCATATGGAAAACAGTTGTCTAAATATTACACATTATGATGTAAAGAAAATCAGTGCATTCCAGTGTAATATCATAAACTAAATACTGAAACTGGCAAGAAAAAGACAAAACTGTACTAAAGAATCTTCCAAGGTAGGATAGTTTTGTGTCATAAGAATCTCTTTTTATGTATGGTATCGCACTGGCCTACCAGGAAATTTTGATAGCATCAGCCAAACTTGAAAATTCATCACATTTTTTTCAACTAGGCATGATATAATTGATGTCACAAGGAAACCTCAATTTCATGTTATATGAGAGACTAACTTTTAGAAGTGGGAGTTCACATCAGCTTCCAGCTGCTTCATTTTGGGAAGTTTATATTTTTGTGCATTGTTATGGCTATTGATTTCTCACACTAATTTAGTCAATCAGCTTACTTGTGTCGACTGTTTACTAAATGTCCACTGTATACCTGCAAAACTGAACTGCAATAATACTTGTAAACCTAAATCTGGTCTAGAAAATTTGACTGTTAGACACTCCTGTGGGATAAATCTTTGCAATGTACTACAAGAAGAAATAAGAGCACAAGGCATGGGGTGAAGACAAGAAGGAAATGTGGACCAAAGATCTGGGAGGAATGCCAAAACTTAAAACAACTGTCACACAACAAAGGTGCTGTGCAGCATTGTGACCTGCATACATTAAAGGCACGGCCACAATGCCGTGAAGTTAATCCTGTAACTCAATCTGCAGTTAATCCATGTAACTCATTTGCATTCACTGATTACTTTTATACTAGCAAATTAAAGACGACTGGATGGTTTTCTGACATGGAGGCCCATGCCTATATTGTAAAAACACTTAGCTTCCAAAACAGGCTAGCTATCTGCAAACTATCCATCAGGAATACTTCCTGTCTGCCAAATGATTACTTGCATTTGTTTGGGAGAATGCTAGTTGCCACGAAATCATACAAGGGATTGTTCTCACAATAAATATAACCAAGAGAATATTAATTCATAATTAGCAGCCTGTCTGGATGATTTTATTTGTGGAGATTTAATAAGTTTAAATGATGTTTGCATTAATAGACTTCAGAAACTTACGTAATAAGGAATATGCACTTTACATTAGAGAAAGACAAGGACTTTTGTCTTCAAATGGGCTGGGTCCCTAAATATAATTTTTAAGTAAAATTTGTCACCTGCTCAGCTCAGCTACCATTTAAAAATGGAATCGCCTAATTTGCAGCAAGTTGAATCATCTAGGCACCCTGATTTCAGCTTTGAGTAAATTGTAAACCACTGAATTGGTGAGTGATGATGCCAAATTGCTCCACATAAAAAGGCATAAAAATTTGTGTATTGTCATCCCTGTACTATACCTGTTCTTTGAAAATCTGAACCCTGAGACTCCTAGCATAATACCCTAGCAGGTAGGTCATGCATTCCTTTAGATTCTGTTTATGTATTAAGAAATATGTCATTATTTTATACAGAATTGAATTTCTTCAGTAACAAGACAGTCTATAAAAGCCCCATAGTTCTCACATACTTGTGACCAATAAACATTAAAGAAGACAGAAGAAGGATTTTAGATCATATGTATCACATTTCATTTGGGTATGTGAAGCACTGTGACACTGGGTGTAAAACGGGACTGAAGAAAGAACATCACTTCAGGTTGTTTGTTTTCTTGAGTTAAGGTAGATATAATTTTCACACACGTTTACGATTGCGTATTTCTGCAGGTATGAAAGTGGAGTTGTTGACAGAGGTTGCTGGTTAGTTCAGGTGACCTTGCACATAATGTACTGGACTTTGTGAATCTCGTTCTCTGGCTCCCAGCTGATCTTACACGTTTTGTACACCTGACTAGACACCTGACTTGGGGTTTTATTTTCCAGTATGACAGATCTGTTACAAGTTAAGTGTCCCAATACTCAATATAATTCCTATTTTATTGATTTAATCTGACTAAAAGTAATGTGTTCAAAGTACTGTGCAACTTAGTGTAAATCATTAATACTTGCACGTAGCTTTCCTCATATTTACATGCTATTGTAATCACCTTGGACGTTGTTCATAGACTTATTTGCAGTTTCTAATGCTGAAGAGCTTTCATGCTGTTAATTTCAAGAAATTAACACAAGTATACTCTAACCCAAGCTATGGACTCATTTAAAAATAACCCTTAATACTAACTTTGCAGGATTACAACACTGTCATTTTGTTGATACATGCTTTTTATGTAAGAACTATTTTTATTAAGTTGATTGCAAACTTCTTTTAGGTACTAGAATATCTGTGACTATATTAATAAAAAATGTAAAGTAAGAAGATGGTAGACTTATTGTCAGAAGAATGTCCCCTTAGCACTTAGATAATGCCACCCAAGCTTTGTGTGCTTACAGCAATGTTAAATGGAAGCAGAAAATCATAGATATTGATGATATAATTTTATTTATTGCATCCATTTTTTCTGGTAAGTGATAATTTTCAGTCTCATAGCTTGACCTTATAATTATTGCACACACAGAGGCATGCAAATGTGTTACAGATGCAGTAAACAGGATAAAAATAGTGAACTTATGTGTGTCCATTCTGAGTAAGCCATAATGGTAGCATATGAATCTAACATAAGGTTTAATTTAAAATGGTTTGAATACCACTATGGTAAATGTATGACAGAGTATGCTGAGCTCTATTGGGAATGCATGTACTCACATTCTATCTATACATGGATTTTGTTGCACTTGGGGACAAGGATTTTTTTTTTCTTAGAAGGCTTTGGAAGCAGACATCATTTAGCCTGACAGCAGTTTTATTGACCCTCTGGAATTTAATTCAAAATGCGTGTAATATGCTAGTTTTTAAATAGAAGTAACACAGATTCTTGTAGGAAGTTGTAGACTCTGAAGTGTTTATTCATTTATCAAAATGCATATTTAGCTGATCACTTTGCTCTTTTCCCCGAGTTATGATAATGATCTATTTCATATCTGCTCACTGTAGTGTAATATCTGATTATCACTTTTCAAAGACTACAGCAGATACTATTTTTGTTTTGTCTGTAGGCTGCTTGGTGACTCTGGAAGTCACTGCAACATAGTAAATACTTTTCTCGGACACCAACTGCTAGATCAAATGATAAATTCATTTAGGGATTAAAGATCCACAAATGTTTCCTCAATGTTTTTGAAGCTCCTGTCATAAACTGAGTAGCACAGAGAACAGAAAATTCTTCTAGTTTGTCCCAAACATCATAAAATACTTTGCTCATTGAGGCATTGCAGATGTTCTTTTGAAGAATACTTGAATGATCCTGCATCACTGATGCTCTCTAACCTTTCTTGAGTGTGGATAAATGGTAGCTGATATTAAGCTGTTCTAAATATGTCATAAACAATTTAGATTTAAGCAGTGTCCATCCAGATTTCTAAGCATCTTTGAAATTAATTGCAAGAAGGGATGCTAGTAAAAGCAATGAAAATAGTTGTTGTTATTCCTTCCTACTGTTTTAACCGTGTTTAAATCTAATCCATCATCCCAGTTTTACCAACCTGATGCAGTCTGAAAATTGTCGTTTAATATTGTCTCCTAATGTAATGTTAATCTAACTGCATCAGTGTGTCCTCACAATGTGGAGACACTGGGACACCGCAAAGGTGTAACAAAATTAAAATATAATGGCATTAATCATGAGGTTTCAACACGGAGTTTAAATGTTTGACCAGGCAGGTAATTTAGATGCTAAAAAAAGTGCTTATAAAAGAAGTAACTGGGCAACACTGAGCATCTAAGCAAAATTTTTTGAGATTCTCTTTTTACAAGAGAACAGGAGTGCAATAAGATGTTTTGATAATTTTTCTGCCATGTTTCTTGCATCATTGACATGAACTGTTTGCCAATATGTGCTCTAAACATAACCTTGTTATGAAGATCTATACTACAAAGCATGATCAGTCTGAGTTTCATCATAGGTGCACTAGTATTTAAGAGCACACTCTTACACGACACAGATCAACACTGCAGTTTGTAGATGCTCACACCAGATTTAAATAGACCCATTAACGTACCAGAAGAGACTACTTTTTGCTAATGGTTTTCATTTGAGAAACACATCAGCTTCCCACATCATACAAAGTCAGCTAAGCTGCTTTCTTAAGCTGTCTCAGATATCCTTATAATTACAACACAGTTTTGTCTAGCTGTATTTCCTGGTTGTTGCTTGGAGTGCTATGGTTACTGAGTTTTCATTTAATCTGCTTTCACAAGTGAGAACTCATACTAGTCATTGGGGTTTTTTAATAATTCTCTCCTATTCAAATTTCTTCTTCATACCTTGAAGCTTTGTCTACATAGTAGATTTTTCTTTGGGAGTGTTGGCCTAGATATAACCTGTGGACCAGATTTGATATACTGTTTTCAGTAATGTGGTTACAGTTGGCCTTGTAATCTGATCCATGACTCACAGCACTGTGAGTGTTGGCTCATAATGCTTATGCTTGATCTCATTGTAGGACTGTGCAGTCAATGTGAGACAGACTTTGGCAGGGAGAAGCAATTATTTTTGAAATTAAAGCTTGTGCCCTTAGGCTTCTAGAAGTCTGTTACTACTATCTTCTCTGTAGTACTGAGAGGTTGTGTACTTTGTCACACATGCTTATTGCAAATAAAACAACCTAACAACATTGATTTAGTGCAATTTCATACCTAACGCAATTTTTCCACTTGTTCTTTTGCTTCTAACATTTTATCAGTTTGTTCTGAATATGGGGAAATCTGCTTGCACATTTTTTATTATCAATGATATAAAATATGCACTACTTAAATGCTGCCATGTAACTTTGAGTATATGTTTAGTTGACTGGAGGACTGATGGAAAAGAATTATTCCAGGTAGTTTTCCATTAGAAAAACATGTTTTCTCTGTTGTGGTGGTTTAGGAATTGTACTCCCCAATTCAGTGTCCCCATCGAGACTCTTCAAACCATATTCCCTTTCTCTGTCACTCACCTGTTTTCCCCTCCTCCTCTCTGTTTTGGCAGGATGGGGAGGAGAACTGGAGGCACAAAAGGCAAAGATCACAGATTGAGATAAGAACAATTTACTGGAAACAGCAGTGAGATAAGAAAACAAAGTAACAGCAACAATACTAATGACAGAGGGCAGAAGAAATTATTCACATGGAAAAAACTGCCTGATAACAGACAATACTGGATGGCTCCCTGTGTCATGTTTTCTCAGCCAGGAGGGACTGCTTCTCCCTAGAAGAGAGTCTCTTTCCGCCTGCTCCCAGCAATGACGTGAGGAGGTATAGAGTAACTTCCAGGTCCTAGCCATGCCCCCTTATGGCTATGGGAAAAATTTATCCTGGTCAGAACCAGGACATCTAGTTACTCTCACTCAAGGTATATTTTCATCTATCCTTTAGCGTTTCTTCCAGGAGCTGTCTGCTTCTCTGCAGCTTCTGTCTTAGGTCTTTTATGAGGAGTATTTGATCACTTCCACTATGAGTTGATAATTATGCAAATCTGATTGTCCCATGTTCTTTGGTAAACGAAAAAAGAAAAGCAATCCAGAATGCATTATCTTTCCCAACAGCGAAAGGGCAATTATCGATGCCTTGTGGGTATGTTCCAGCCTGTGGTAATAGCATGTGTAGAGATGAAAGGAGCTCACCTGGCATACACTCTATTTTACAGTGAACAGATGCAATGCTGACAAAAAAAAGTATGGGTTTAAATTGCTCGGATCTTCTTTTTGTTTGGTTCTGTTTTGGGTTTTTTTAAAATTAAAATCCACATGTGATGGTTTGATAAAAATATTCTCTTCCATGGTTAATTCCTGTGCTGACAGAGTTTTCAGGAAGGCAAGAAACCTATCTTCTTGCTGAAATGAATCAATTGCTTGCCTGATGAAGGTGTGACAAAAGGGAAGAGTAGTTTGGGAAATTAACACTTATGTAAATGTATAAGGCCTGAGCTATTTTTCTAATAAAATTAATGGTTTCTTTCAGCAGTTTTGTTTAGTATTAGTGTAGGTGAAACTATAAGTTTGGAAAAATATAATTTAAAACAAAAAAATTAAACCAAAGGCTTATTAATGTAAATTAAATCTTTAAGAGAAAACAATACTAGGTGTCACAGAAGTTATAGGTATAATAATTATAAAATTTATAGATTATTTAGACGATGGTTGATGAACTAGATGATTGTTGTAGGTTACTTCCAACTAAACTGTTCTATTCTAAATCCTTTGGAGGCTATTAACAAGGTGATTTGTCTCACCTCAAAGTTAGGTATTTTGGCCAGGTTTGTTGTCTAGATTTTTTTTTTTTTCAGGATATAGTGAAAAAAGTTAACTGTAGATAGCATTTTATCTGCAGGTTTTAATTAATTCTTTCAGGAGGTATCTTCCCCTCTTCCTCCCTGTCTCTTTCCCTCAGTCTCATCTCTTTTCTTTCTTCACTGTAATACTCTCTCCCTTCCTAGATCTCTCTCTCTCTCCTCTCCTACTTCCTCTCTCATCTTTCCTTCATCTCCTGCTCCTCATTCCCTTTGCCTCTTTTCCTTCTCCTAGTTCCTCTCTTTCTCTACCCACTCTTCTCCTCTCCTCTTCCTTTCAATCTCTCCAAGCCTACTTACTCACTGCAACCTCTCTCCCTCCTGTCTGTCTCACCTCCTCCCTCTCTCAAAGAAATGTAGCTGTATCTCTTACAAAGACACTTAAGTTTAAAACATGCAGACTCAAATGAGATGCAGCTATAACTGTCTGCTGATCAAAATAACTGAAGTCATACCTTTGTCAACAAATAACAAGGGGAAGAAGGAGCCAGTACACAGTGTGAAACGGTATGGAGAGTCAAGTAAGAATTTTTTATACAAGTTTTGAGAATTTTTCCTAATTCAGATCAGCTCTAGTTTGGTCCTAGGGACTGCACTTCCTCAGGTAACTGGACCATGTGGTTGAGTTCTTGATTTAGTTTCATCCAAAGGAATTCAGTTTATATGCTGTGAAACTGCTTCATGACAGAAAGAAACTACAGCAAGAGTGGACTGATCAGAAGATTAGCTTCAGAAAAGCACTCCTGATCCAAGCTAAATTTTATTGTGGGCACATGTTTGCAAATACAACAAAATAAATTCATGGAATCAGAATTCAGTAACCTATAAATTAGGGTAAGAGAGCTGTATATGCTGATTATAGAATGTACTACTGATCAATGTGAAAGGAATGCGAAGGTAGTGTCTTTACAAACAAACTGTGGGGCCTGCTGGTAGATAAAGCCAGATACTGAGAGCTAGAAGAAATAATGGGAAGGAATTCCATAGGAATTCCACTAATTGACTTACCCAAGACTGCCAAATCCCTGGATGTAGCTAAAAGTACAGAGACACAAGAAAAAGAAGAAGGAGGGGAATGTATATTAGGAGGAGGTCTGTATTAGGCGATTCGAGAAGTCTGTACGTCTCAAGTACCTCAGCCAATGGAGAAAGAGAGAGGGAAATGCAGCTGGGAAATTAGGATAAAAAGAGGCTGTGTCCTCTAGCAATTCAAGAGACCCCATGGGAAATGCCCATGACCTCTCCCTTTGTTCATGAATAAAATTACAGAACTCCTCTGTCTTGTTTTTAGACATAAACCTCTGGTGTTTGTAGATTAATTTTCCTGACAAATGTAATGTCTTTGTTGAGGACATGAAATTGTATGAAAAAGTAAGTTCTTTGCCAGGATTTGGGTTGCAGCAAAGTAGTTCTGCTTCTTTTGAAGTTAACAGGAGGAGAATCAAGGTCTGACAGATTAATGTCCCTGTTTTGTAACAGGACATAACATGCTTAAATACCTTTGAAGCTTTTGTGCAGTCTTCCTTGCAAGACTGGGGCATATAGAGAAATGTAAAACTATGTTGCTCATCAGTTACAGACTTTTTTTTCCCAGTAAGAATCATACAGGTATGATTCATATTTTGACTGAAGTAGCAATTTGATCATGAATAGTATTCACTGTAAGAACAGGAACTGATGAATTCTCAAGAAAAATGTTATTCATCTAGCAGTGATTCATAATACAGTCTTAGTCTACAGATTTATGGATGCATCTATGTTGAAATAAGTTATAAAGAGAAGATAAAGATTACTTAGCCCTACAAGTCACAACATGAGGCATTGCAAGTACTAAGGTTAAAACAGTTCATGATCTGATCCTTCTGCTGTTTGAGGCATAAGATTACTTCATTAATGTTAGAATACATGCTAAAATGGGGAAAGCAAAGTTGGTGACAATTTACTATACAGTGAATTAGTCACAAAATCACAAAACGATGTTAGAAGAGGTCTCTGGAGATCATTTAGACTAGCCCCCTTGCTAAAGCAGGCTAACCTTCTCCAACATTAAGTGTATTTTGGTTTATTATGAAAAGCTGCCATCTGTAATAATGGGTGGGTCTTCCATTTATCCTATCCTTAAAACCAGATATCCCCAGATATGTTTCTGGTTTACATTTGTCTGCTTTTCCCTCCTGACTTCCCAGAATGATCTCACTGTGGGTGGGCTCATCAACTCAAAGCAATTGTTAATGGGGAAAGGAAAAACATACTATAGCCATACAAATTACCCTGGCTTGTGGATATTTATTTGAGCTTTTATGTTAGATTATTAGCTGTCTTGAGCAGTTCCTGGGCAAGCCCACAAAAATGTGTTTGTTGACCATTTTGTTGACCAAAAATAAGCATGTGAAATTATATGTGCTTTATTCTGAAATTTGCAATATAATATTTTTACTGTGATTTTTTATTTTTTAGAGGTTTAAGCTGCAGTGGTTAAGGTAGGTATATGGTTAAACATTATTTAGTTATTTTCCATTATCTGTGGAAAGGAATATATGGGAATGATTTAACTGATTTTTAAAAGAAAAACAGCAGTGAGCATCTCCAAGGAAATATATCTGTTTATTCACCATGGGAGTCAGTTACTTAATTTATGGAATTCAGCAGTAAAATGCTGCACACCCTCTAAGAACATGTATTCCTACTTTCGGTAGACCACAAATAATGCCTTAATAGCCAAATTAAGCCACTCTGTTTACAGAATATAGACTTTGTACTATATTTACTATGATCTTAAGTACTCTTTCCATTGCATTAAACACTTTCATTAATTTGTTATTTTTTTAAAACCTGCCAAACTTTACTAAATAAACATTTCTTAAGATCCCCAAATGCAGCTAATTTTGCCAACAAAACTGAAAAATAGATTTCTTATTATCTCATACTTTTTTTGCTAGGAGATTCCTATTTATAGGGATAATGTTTTGATTTTCTAATTAATGGAAAACTTATTTTAATTACAGAATTAATTTTAAATTCTGATTACAGACATTCTCAAATACCAACCTGTATTTCAGGTTTTTCTATTCTTTTCATTTTGAAAAAAATAATCTTGCAACAGTATCTGTTTTTTCCATGTGAAAGCTTATATACATAAACTAAAGCATTTTCACTAAGAAATACTAATATTTTTCTACTTACATCCATTACGTATCTAATTTTAATCAAGGCTATGTTGTACCATATATGACTACTGCGGGTATCTTTCAGACTCTTTGCGCAAGAAAATGTTAGATATTCTCTCCAGCTTTGTAAAAGAAAAAAAAAGTTGTAGAACTTGAGTCTCAACTTTGGCAAACCATGCCAAGAACATGTTGCAATGGGACTGGAGTAAGTCTGAGCTAGCAGATATGCTAAACTGCTCAAATCTCTTTGGTTAAAAAGCAGAATACTTGGGACTGTTGTTTAAAAAGGTGGAAATGTTTAATTTGTGGAAGATTGTTTACCATCAAAGACAAACTACCCACGATATATTGCAAGTTATGCCTTTAAAAAACTTTGAATGTGTTGAAAACAATTTCTAATCCTGCTTGCTATGTAAGGTTATCAAGAAGCCAACTTGAAAAACAGTTTTCTTCCTACAGTAACTCTAATGCCTTTACATTTGGTTTCAGACTTGTTCGTAGTGTGGGAGGCAGCAGCCATTGAGCTGCTGAGAGAGTTCAGATTTGGATATTAGTACTGTTATATCCATCTGTAAACACTCTGCAGCCTTTGACTTTATTGACTATGAATGATGATGTTAGGACTTCAAAGAAAAGCCCGTAACTTAGTATTTGCATAGCTAAAGACTATTGTTTACATTAAATAAACTCTCTTTTGACAGAACTTTGAGAATAAATAGATGTTTTTACAAATTTAACCTCGAGCTATGGCTGTACTTTTTGTATCAATGGAATTATCAGAACAAATAAATATTTATTTCAGAAGTATCCTATTGGCCTTAGAACAAAAAGCAGTGTTTAGTTCTCTTTGAAATATGTATCTAGATGACAGAGATATCCAATTGCTATTATGACGTGAATATAATGTTTTATAAATGTGACCAAAGAGGCAGGTCTTGTTTCAAATAAGAGGAGAGATAGGCCAAAATTTCCATGAACATTAAATAAAGTTCTTTTATGAACGCCAAAAACTTTCACATTTGTAGGTTTTTCAGTGTCATTGAACAGAAAGTGTGTCAAGAAAGCAAAAATATGTATGTTTCACTTGTATATTATACAAGAGTTTATTTTTTTCTTACTTTCTTCTAGTTTTTGTAGAAAGTCAGTTGGGACAAATTCTGACTCTAAACTGAACTACTGAACTACGTAACAATCAAAGTGGTTATAGCACCATAGAATCATTTATATTGAAAAAGACCTCTAATATCATGTGACAGACTAGAAAGATTGATGTCTTAAGACATTTTGGGGTGCTTGTGTGGGGGGGAGGGGGAGGCTGGGCCTTGTTCTATTGAGGCAGTGCACTGTCCTGTAAACCCCCACTCCTAGATCCTGTATCCCAGCCTGACAGTGGCTGCCAGTCCCTGGCACAGCAAAGTTCCACACCCACCTCTGGTGCCCCTAACCCAGCTCCTGAGAGGCCAAATGACTGGAAGTCCCACCTGGGCGAGCAGTGCAGGAAGGCCAAGGGGTATTTAAGGCTGAACACGAGACAAGCAGGTGTCTTGACCTTACCTCCTCTTGAAATTTCTATATGAACACTGCTGGATTCCAGGAGTTGGCAGCTATATGTGTGCTTTTCTATACCTTTTCCGTCTTTTTCTCCTTCTTCTAATTCCCTCTTCTTAGAATTTTTTAGTAACTTAAAATCAAATGGGCCTAGAGTTTGCTAAGTTGAATAGGCCAGGTTAATGCTTTGAAAAATATTTTATGTTGATTGAATGTTGCACTAAACCTTTTGTCAAAGTTCTCTGATTTTCAAAAGCTGCCAGTAAAATTCTGTTTGTTGTTTTCACCTCTGGAGAATGTCTTGTGGGTATTTCTCCTATGTGTCTAACTCAGAGTACATGAATAACCTTTTAAAAGTCTCATTGAGTGAGTTGTTAGGGGCCTTAAATATCATCAAGCCCAACCATTGATCTAACACTGTCAATTCCACCATGAAACCATGTCCCTAAGCACCACATCTACTTGTCTTTTAAATATGTCCAGGGATGGTGACTCAGTCAGTTCCCTGGGCAGCCTGTTCCAATGCTTGATAACAGTTTTGTGAAGCGATTTTTACTAATATCCAGTGTAAAGCTTTCCTGATGCAACTGGAAGCTGTTTTCTCTTCTTCTATGCTTGTTATTGGGAGAAGTGACTGACATCCTTCCCACTACAGCCTCCTTTCAGTAGTTGTGGAGATTGATAAGGTCCCCCTGAAGCTCCTTTGATCCAGGATAAACATCCCCAGCTCCCTCAGCTGCTCCTCATAACACTTGCGATCCAGACACTTCTCCAGCTTTGTTGACACATTCCATCACCTCAGTGTCTTTCTTGAAGGGAAGGGCCGAAAACTGAGCACAGGATTTGTGGTGTACCCTCAAAGTGCTGAGTACAGGGGGTCAAACCCTGGGTCAAACACTGCCCCAGTCCTGCTGGCCACACTATTGCTGATACAGGCCAGGATGCCATTGGTCTTCTTGGACACCTGGGCACACCCTGGCTCATGTCCAACAGCTGCCAGCCAACATCCCCAGGTCCTTTTCTGCTGGGCAGCTTTCCAGCCACTCTGTCCCCAGCCTGTGGCATTGCATGGGGTTGTTGTGACCCAAGTGCAGGGCCTGGCACTTGGCCTTATTGACCCTCATACATTTATCATTGGTCCATGGATCCAGCCTATCTGGATCCCTCTCTAGAGCCTTTCTGCTCTCAAACTTATCAACACTTCTGCCCAACTTTATATTGTCTGCAAAGTTGACTGAGATTGCACTTTATTCCCTCCTCCAGATCATCAATAAAACTACTAAACAGGCCTGACCCAAATACTGAGCCTTGGGGAGCACCACTTGTGACTGGCTGTCAGCTGGATGTAACTCCATTCACCACCATCCTCTGGGCCCTATCATCCATCCAGTTTTTGATCCAGTGAACAGTGTATCTATCAAAGCCATGAGCAGCCAGTTTCTCTTGGAGAATGCTGTGGGAAACACTGAAAAAGGCTTTGCTGAAGTCTAGGCAACATCCACAGCCTTCCCCTCATCTGTATGTGGGTTACCTTGTCATAGAAGACAGCCAGGTTGGTCAAGCAGGACCTGCCTCTCACAAACCCCTGCTGTCCGAGCCTGATATCCTGCTTATCTCATATATGCCATGTGATGGCATTCTAGATGATCTGGTCCATAACCATCCCTGACACCAACATCAGGCTGACAGGCCTGCAGCTCTCTGGATCATCCTTCTGACCCTTCTTGTCGATGGGCATCACACTGGGTATCCTCCAGTCAATGGGGACTTCCCATAGTAACAATAGCACCACTGTTTGCAGAATTTATTCTGTGAATGGTTTACTACGGTTTACTGTGTAATTTTCAAAAAAAGAATCTGCCTGTTTTAATTTATCACTAGATGTCAGAATAAAAGAGGGAACTATGAATATCTCCACTTTGGATAAACTTCAGCTTTCTTATATAGGCTGATTTGTCCAGAAAGAGGTAATTAATCTTCTACTAATGAAAGTTCCATTGTAAATGTTCTAAGTTGAGCACTAGGATGTTAAGAAAACACAAACTACTAATCAGCTTTAAAAATCCTGATTCAAAAAATTTGTTTGATGACTTAGGGTTTGGGTTTTTTGGGGGGCTTTTTCATCATGGTAATAAAACAAATTCTCCTATAATGTAAGGAAAAAAAATAGTAAGTTGTGTAAATCAAATGCAAACAGGCAATTAGAAAGACAAAATACAATATTTAGCACTTCAAATGCATAAAATAAAGTTTAAAAAAAATAATTCCCAGAGAGATTAGATAACCCAGTAAACTAGACCCACATGTGCAGTTGGATCAAGAGAGAGAACTTTCAAAGCTGGGTCCAGAGTGAGAAGTTTCTGTGTTAATGAAAGGAAAGGAAAGTAATGTTAAAAAAATCATGAGGAATTTCTTATGAATTACCTGAATTTTGGAGTTAAGAAAGAATAATGTGTTGCGTAGTAGACAGCAAGGAGACAGTCATGCTTGAGGGGAGAAGTCTGAGGATAACACAGAGAAGAATATAACATAAACAAACATAATACTCCATTATAAGGTTAACACAAAATGATGCTGAAATGTATGGAAATGAAGACTTCAAATTTGGGTGTTTATAGAGCATGTATACTGTAGTGCAAGTAAATCACTGTCAAGCAAACAGGTAGATGTGAACAAGTTTGAAAATATTTAGCTGAACTGATACATATTATGATACTGCTTTTCTACTTAGCTACAGGGCAAAATTGTGACCATTGGACAGATTCTAGTGCTGCTGAAAGGCTTGCCTGGCTATGCCTATATAGTCTGAATTGTACTTCTGATTAACAGCAAAAGATGCCACTCTTGTTTGTAACTTAGGCTATGACATACTGATATGTGCTCACACTGAGCAGGGTGACAAATGTCTTGTTCTAAACTGGAGCCATAATCTTTATTGCCTTTTTGTGATATGATGGAGGACTTAGGGTTTTTTCCTTTGTTCTGAAGTGTAAGAGAAAGCACCATTAACCTCAAATTGATTCAACTATCATTTTTTGTGTTCTCCAACTGTGAAATGCTATATAAATATTAAGTTTAATTACAATGAGAGGTTTCATTGCATTTGCACTGTTCCTTTTCATTTGCATATGTTTTATGTTTTCATTAACACTGTTGCTCCTTCCGAAATATGGCAGAGTAATTAACAAGCAAATGTGTTCAAAGAACTCATACTGGATTCTAAGATTTTACAGTTTGGCTGTGCTTGGGGCTTTTTTACCATTAAACCCAGGCAGTCTAGAGAAGATCTTTAGAACCAACTCCAGGCTCTGCTTTTTGAAAATTACAGGCATAGCTTCTAGTAGGTCAAATGGTGTTCTTATTTCTGCTGCTAATGAAGAGATGCTCCAAAATAGCTGGTTGGATAACTCATGGAACTGACTACTCGCTAAAGAGAAAAAAGTGTATGCAGTTCAGTGCTTTACAAGTAGTTGTTACAATCCAGTTTAAACACAAAAGAGCAGAGGAAATTAAGTCTCTGCGAATAAAGCAGATCAAACCCAGAAAAGTTTGAAATATACCCAAAAACCTGATTAAAACCAAACGAGGTTAGATGCTGGTGCCAAAAAAATGTGATATATAAATAGTGAAACAGGCAAAGAGAAAGAAANTGACAGGGGTTAGATGGAAACATATCACCCTTCTGGAATGGGAGTAACCAGATGTCGTTGGGACCCCTGAAAGGGTGATATGTTTCCATCTAACCCCTGTCACTCTCTCTCTGTCCCCATTCCCTGCCCCCCCACGCACACCTCTTTTTTCTATTTCTTTCTTTTCTCTTTCTTAATCAGGTTTTTGGGTATATTTCAAACCTTTCTGGGTTTTTCACACCCAAAGCTTCTCCCCCGCCACCCTTTGGTGTGAGGTTCTGTGCTATGGCCTCCACCCCGAAGGTGCTACGAGTGATCCCTCTGTGAATGTATCCTTTACTCCCAGGTGAGTTGTTACTGACCTTATCTGTGATCAGTGGGCAGTGAGCAATGCAGTTCAGGGCCCCATTCAGGGTGCGGTATCCTTCTCTGTAGCTTTTGTAACACAGTTTTGCTATAATAGGAAAAAATCTTTCATGAAGATGCTTGAGTCATAAACTATACTATTTCAGTCTCCAACAGTAGTGTCACTGGTTATTGTTGCTGTGCTATGAGCAATCTGTTGAATTAAGCTTGATTGAAGTATAATTCTGATAATCAGCCTGGATTCCTTGTCAGGCTTACGTCTGAAATCTTGGTGTTTGGGGAATTTTGGAGGAATTATATTAATTTTGCTTTGATGTTGGAACTTCATATATTATAAAGTAATATTTCTAGGAGAGGCTGGCACATAGTAGCCAGAAAATATATTTTTCCTAGTTGTCCGTCTATACATGAGTCAACAATAAACCTCAGTAAGTGAACTGTCAATAGATTATGTGATTTACTGAAAGCAACCATCCATCCTAATGTCTTTTGCACATTAATCAATCTCAGTGCTTCTTTTCTGTGCAAACGCTTGAGTATGACAGAGGGAGAATAATGAAACCTTACCTCTTCACACTGACTTGGTAGGCTGTATATCAGCTAGTACATGAGGGAAATATACAAGAGACCTTAATGATGGCATGTGGTTCATTACGTCTTATGTAAACTGTCTGAGAACCAAGGAAAACAGCGCTTAGTTCCTAACTGCCTTGTCCCTGTCTGGGTTTTGGTTTCAGAAGGAAAAGGGAAGGCAAATGGACAGGGAGGGCAAGTGAAAGATGACACTGAGATTAGAACTCTATGAAAGATCCCTTTTGAAAACAGCAGTAAATGCATCACTATTTGAATTTAAAGATTAATGTAGTTTTTATTTGTGCTGATGCATACCAGCGCTCATTGCAAAATACTGAAAAATTTGAACATACTGGCTAACAATGCACTTGCTCAAAGGAGTATGACTATGTCTAATGTGTAAAATCAGTGCCCATGATCATATTTTCATTTGGGTAGAAGGGATGTAAAGAGCGCAGGTGAGTGGTGCTTCTAGGGCAGCACAGTTACTTTGAGAGAAAACAATGTGGCAGATACAGACATTTTGACAGTTTGTTCTCTTTTTGGGGTCTAGTACATCTCTGGACACAGTGTCCCTTCCACATTTTCCAGGGACAGTGCAACAGTATAAACTAATCATTTCTATCAGCCATAGGCTTGCTCCTGAAAAAATTCGCCAGGCTATTGAAAACTACATTCAACTTAATTAAAAATAAATTTCTTTTGATGGATGTTGCTGAAGGGATAGACAGTTCTTGCTAGTTCTAAAAGTTAAAGAAGCGAAGAAAATAAAATTTAAAAAAAATGTGTACTGGTGGAATAGAAGCATACCATTGAAATAATATTGCGTTGAAAAGCTGTTTCTGGGTATACTGGGAACTCCAGTATAATTTTGTATTTGGAAGGAAGAAATTATTTTAGAACTGGGGATACATGAAAATGTAACTTTTTACAAGTCCCTATTAATCATGACTTCCTATTTCAGTACTATATTTACTTTAGCTATTCTGAGGCCTCTGATTCATGTCATGACATCAGTGAGAGCTAAGTCATCTTTCTTCCTTTATGTCTTGGCCTGCTTCATTTAGAAAAAAACCTTTTGGATCTGCTTTGAAAATGAACGAAGGATCTTCAGAGTCTCTTATGGTCAGGAACTTGTAGGAGGGTATAAGAATCTCATACTGCTTGCCACAATTCAGATTTTGCTTTTCTAAACAGTGCTGAGAACATTTTGTATCATCTTGAGAGTAGTCCAACACGGCTGATGAAAAGGTTCTTAGTTTCTTCCTTGGCATTGAGCTAGATGTCAGCATTCTCAGGAGAAGATTGGCACCCTATTCTTAAAGTGGCTCAGCTCTTCCGACACAATTAGATAGCAAACAACTTTCCTACTACTCTTTATGTAGAGGATATAATGTACTCTGAAATCGTTGACCAACTGACGGCTCAAGCCACTTGAATTGCAAGCCATAGCTGTGTTGAAGGGGAGAATTAAAAACAAGCGAAATTTTACTATGTATTTGAACATGTTTATACATTAACTGATGTTTATGTTTTTACATAAATTGATTTTAAAACAGTTTAAAAATCAAGGAAACATTATCAAAATTCCACACAGTTTGTACTAGGTGCATATGACCTATGGAATAGGACTCTCTCTCGGTATATTTTGTAGGATGTGTAATATTGTGAATCATGTATGTAACCAGCAGCCTGAACTTTGTTTTAAGTATGAGACATTGTTCCTAATAACAGTTAAAAGGAAATTGCCTGGACTAACAATATTGCTATACATTATGGTTTGGCTTAGGTTTTATTCTTCTTAAGTGTAATTTTCTCTGTGAACACTAGATGAAGCCCGGATGCTTCCACACAATAGGAAAAAAGAACTCAATGAGCTGTGCTGGGTTCTGTATATATACTGAAGTCCTGACTTCTGCTAAGCCAAAACAAGCACAGAGATTTTTTTTTTCTGGTCTGTTCTTCTGCTACACAGATGAGTACCTCTAAGCTCAAAATGTTCCCAGTCAGGGTATGTGAATAACTAAACAAAGTAAAAGAGGCCCTGTGCTTCCTTTTATTCTAAAAATATCTTTAAAATTGCATTTCCTTGCTCTCTTTTAGCTTATCTTTTTGAAAAATAAAAAAAAAAGTGATATAAATATATTTCATAATCTGCTTTCAAAATGATGTTTAAATTTCTGTTCTGAAAAAGCAGCTGCTTGTTTTATTGACCCTTGTGTCTCAAAGACCTGTCTGATTTCAGTGGCTGAAAACAACTGAGAAGGTGAATGTTTTTATCTCTTCTTCTGCTGTATTCCAGCATGAGTAAGATCAAATCAAAAAGAAGGCATGAAAAAACAGGGGACAGTAATGGGAAGGCAGAGGCAGAATCCACAATCTAGTCTCAGAGATGATGAAAAAAATCAAAGTGATGAGGCTGTAGGAAATGCTTGTTGTTTTCTTCATTAAAGCTTTGCCACCTATACTGTGATAATCTAAGGAGCTCTTATAGAATAAAGCTTTTCAGTCAGCCTTCTGTTTGTGAAAAATCACAGCCCATAGAGGAGTTATTTCCATGAAGATAACTTGTACTCAATTGCACACACTGTAGGGAGAGCAAGCAAATGTAACATGTAATTGAGATTTCCTCATTGGCTACAGCTTATGTCTAAGTAACATGTAAGTGTTTAACTTCTTCACAGTTCATACTTCACTCCGAGTATTAAGTTCTTATGTAGCTGATGATGCAAGGAGAAGGGTAATAAACATCTCCTAATCTATTTTGAAGCTGTGTTGCAGGACAGAGGAACAGCACTGAAATGGTAAAATACAGCTTCAAAGAGCTTTGAACTCAAAGAGCTCAAAACAGCCTCTGTGCAGCACACGTAAAGTTTCCTTATTTTAGAGAATTGAAAGAATCTGAGGAAACATAAAAATTACTGCATCTATCTTGGACTGACAAATTGGAGAGGTGAAAGGAACCTGTGTGCCCACAGCATCTGATCTGCTTTTTGAGCATGGAACACCCACAACTTTAGTTTTCCCACTGATGCATTTTCTCACCTACCTGCAGCAACTTGGAATTAGTCAGACATCAGAGTGCATTCTGAGTTCACAGAACCACTGCCTAAAAGTGGCTTCTAGCAAGAGAAAACTTCAGTTGTTTAGTAAAGAAATGGATTTTAAAGATCTAATGTGGTCTTTCTAAAACGAGGCCCATGTTGATAGTTGATCTGCTCAAACTGCAGCCCACCTTGTGTTTCTGATTGATGTTCAGAAGACTGAAGTTCCTGCATAGCAGAATCAAGTAGTATTTTTCTAACATTAGGAGAAATGCCATTTCAAGGAAGAAATTCCTGGAATTAATTACTCACAGCCTTCTTAGTTCTTATTTGTAAGTAGCAGATAATTCTGAGCCATTAGTACTTCAGGATTTTCCATTATTAGAGAACTCTTTTGATGTACATTACTTTTCTCCAGAAAAGTGAAGAGAGTGGAGTCATAAAGAATATAATCATCAAGTACTTCATATTATACTCAAAAGAAGGATAAGAAGTAGGAGAGAAAGCATTCCAATGACTAAAGGAATGAAACCAATCCTTTCCTTGTCATAGAAATGTCTGTGAATGTATTAGCTCTCCTAGAGATTATAAAATCTAATTAATGATTCCACTTTTTAAAATATCTGGGAAATGGATTTTATAAAAATGAAGCAGTTGGAAGCTATAGTAAACACATTATACTTCTGCTACATTGATTAAACTCATCTGCATAGAATGCTGAAACTGAGGATCAACATAATGTTATGAAAGGATTAAGGGTTAAGGGTTATCACGTCTAAATATGTTCCAAAATGAAGATATCTTTCTTTGAGTTTGTTTTCTATAACTAAAATAGCAACATGTATGTATAGTATGGTTTAGTACTAATTAAAAAGCCGATAATGTTTTATTTCTACTTTTTCTTTATCCTTGGTTTGTTTAGCTATTGGAAGCCAAAAGCTAGGACTTATACACTAAAAAATGCTCTATGTATCTGTGCTCTCTGTATCTCTGTTTTCTTACCCTCTGTATTTTCTTACCCCTGAAATACCTTATTTAGTTCAACAGAAAAATTAGTTCAAAACAAAAGCAGTAGAATCAATCACTGGAAGAATAATGTAGGGCCAGCTATTTACTTTCCATAACAAAGTACTTAGTTACTGGTTTCCTGACCCATTGCCATAATACTAGTGCCACTTACTGTAATTAATGACATCACTGTTTGGTTATTAGCATTAAATTGTTCATGAATCTCTACAATTCAGCTGTTTAGATCAGAGATTTTGCAGTGTTTAATAGGCTTTTTCTACATGGGTTTAATTGACCACTACTAGTAAATTTAACCACCAGGTGACACTATGGTTAAACTCTGGTAAGGAGCTGGACATATTTTATCAGGCAGAAAAAAAATATTAGCTCTCAGAAGCAGAAGTTGTACAAAATAAAAGATTTCGATTTCCCACTTTTGTTCTGTCTGATTTTTTTTTCAGATTTTTTCCTAGTCCCATCTTGAGGCTCAAGTAACTTGTTGCAACAAAGTTTAGATATATAAATTTTTAAAACTGTATTCCCTCACTTAAATTTCTCAAAGCAACTGCCAACAACTTTCCTCTCATCTCAGAAGGAATTTCTCTCAGTAACACACCTTTCAGTTTTATTTTAGGCATAATCATAAAATTATAAAATATGTTCAGTTGGAAGAGACCCATGAGGATCATCTAGTTCAACTCCTGGCCCTGTGCAGGACACCCCAAGAATCACACTATATGTCTGAGATCTTTTTTGTCTGATAAGAATTTTCTAGGGACATGCAGTTTTACATGTGAATACTTGTTTTTTAAATTATGTCAGTTTTCTGGATCAAGGGAATGGCAGAAGGTGGGTGTGTAACTGACAAAGAGATTTGTGTCATTCCCTCAAGCAAAGCAATGCAAACAACTGTGTGCCAGAAAAGAAAGAATAAAGAAAGAAATAATGGGCAAATCACACTTTCTCTCCACTATAAAAGTTTGTCTACAATAAATTCTGTTGCAAATCATAAAATCATAGATTTATAGAATATTTCAGGTTGGAAGGATCTTTGAGTTCAACACCTTGCTCCTTGCAGGACTACCTAAAACTAAAACTTTTGAATAAGAGCATTGTCCAAATGCTCCTTGAGCTCTGACAGGCTTGGTGCACATCATTATCCGGGGGCAGAATTAAGGGATTCTGTCCACCAAGAAGAAGGGGGTGTGGCTTCGGGTGGAAATCAAATGTGTTGCCTAGGGGTTCCATCACTATTTTGTTGTTTATCTCAACCTGTAATCTCTGCCCTTTGTCTCTCTTGCTCTCTCTCTCTCTCACTGGAGGGGGTGAGGGGAGGAGAATTGCTGTGTGGAGTTTAACTTCCAGCTGGGCTGAAACCATGACAATATTTAATTGACACCCAATATGGGCCCAAAAAGGGTTGAGGTAACAACATATCTACTCAGGGGGACTTGGAAACAATTTTGATAAAAGCATTTTTGTGTTGGGTGTGTGAGTCTCCTGCTCACAATGTTGCTTGGTCTTTTCATGTGGGTGTGGTACCTAACCCTGTACATATTCTCACATGTGCTCCTCGCGGTGCTCTTTTTCAGAGCAGAGAGAGTTCAGGGTTGCTTTGTTGATGTACTGTGTGATAACAGCTTATGATGTGATAACATCAGGGGCAATGAGGGTCATTCTGGATGTGTATTCAGTGTTGCTCTCCTGTCCTGGGCTCAGGTGCTACCTCTGGAAATTAATAAATAATCATACCCAGCCTGTGAGTGCAACAGGAGAGGCTGATTTTCCCCAGCTTTTCATCCCCCTTTCCTCTTTCAGGCCTGTTACACCAGCTTTCGAGAATTTTCAATACCCTTGGATGTTAAGAAAAACATATTCTTGTTGCTTTGTCTGCCAGGCCTTCTCAGTCTACATCATGTTTAGAGCCAAGAAAGAGATTTCTAGGAAGGTCATTCAGAGATCTGCTCCAAGTGTGTATAGTCATGAGTAGTGTGAAATGTGGGAGAAAATGAGCTAGCATAGAGGAAAAGTCTCTTCTCCAATGGTTTGGGAGTTCAGCCCTGAACAACTGCAGGACTCTGATAAAGTGACAGAATATTTGCAAGGAGAATACCATGGCAGTTCCAGAGAGGAGCAACTTACTGCATTGTGCTGGGCCCTGGCTACTCCTTACCAGACACAGTTCAATACTGGACAGCAACCTCGGGAAAGAGGAGGAAAAGCAACAGGCACTGTGGCCACTCAAACTGCAGCTGAATCAGAGGAACAACCTCTGCTAGTAGCAATTGCCCCTTCACAGAAGAAGAAATCTAAAATAAATCAGTTTGCCTAGTGAGGGATTAAGAGGAAGTAGGGCCCTCAGAACAGGAAGAGACAGGGCCAGAGATAATCACCCAATCCCTATTCATGGGTGAATTGTGAGATATGTGAAAAGATTTCAGCTGTCAGTTGAATGAGCCTCTAGTGACCTTGCTGCTCTGATGCTGGGATATTGTGGCCCATGATATGAAAATAGATCGTGAAGCCAAACAACTGGGATCCCTTTCTTGGGATGTGAGCATTGCCAAGGGGATTAGAAAGAAGACAGAAATGCTCAGCCTCTGGAGACGACTTCTTTCAAGAGTAAGGGAAAGGTATTTTCTCAAGGATGATCTAGTAGTGCACCCAAGTAGGTGGAATGTTACAGAGAAAGGTATCCAGTACCTGGGACAATTAACTGTGCTGCAGGTAGTCTATAGGGATTCAAATAACGAGCAGTCCCCTGTAGATTCAAGTGAGGTCCAGTGTACACTACACAATCCTTGTGGAAGTTTGTATGGAGTGCACCATTGTTATACGCCAACTCATTGACATTGATGTCAATGAAGGAGAACAGTCAGGTAGCTTCAGACTACCCGACTGGCAACGTGAAGATCGTCTTTTTTCCTCTCTACTGACTTGCACCTCAACTAGGAAAGACTGTCCAAGACTGCAGACAGTTTTAAAGGACTAGTGAGGAAATGTCCCATGCTCCACCAATATGGACCATAGTCTCTGCTATTGGGAGTAAGAGCCTCCCTGCATGAAAGATAAAGTACACACCATGAAGTAACCTGTGGTTTTACCTGCATGACCATGGACAGGACATGTGGAAGTGGTGTCTCCATGGTCCACCTCTGTCCTAGCAGCACAGATATGTGAGTTGAGAAGAAGAACAGACACCATAGGAAATTCTTCAAAGGATAAATGCCACTCCAGTTTCCAGTGGGCAAGTCCTAAGACAGAACAGGAGGGCTGATACTACTTCCACTTCTCTTGAAGGGACTTGCAGTTCATATTTACAAGAAGCAAGCAACAAATACTATGACCAGAACTAGAAAGGGCCCTGCCTCCAGCCAAGTGGAGAAAAGTTACAGTTGGATTTATTGGACTGTGTGCATACAATGGCTTGGAATATCAGAACCACAAGAGTATGAGGCTTTAGTTGACACCAGTCACAATGTATCCTGATGCCATCAAGATATGTAGGGGTAGAATCCAGGGGTAACAGGAGGATCCCAGCTGCTGACGGCACTAGAAGCTGTAGTGAGCCTGACTGGGAATGAATGGCAAAAACACCCAACTGTGACTGGTCCAGAGACCCCATGCATCCTTGGCATAGATTACCTTAGGAGAGGGTATTTCAAGGACCCAAAAAGACTTTTGGGATAGCTGCTGTGGAAGCAGAGGAAATTAGAGTGCTGAACACCTTGCCTGGTATCTCAGAGGACCCTTCTCCTGTTGGACTGTGTAGGGTCAAAGAACAACACGTACCGATCACGACCACAACAATGTACGCTTGACAATATCACAACACACTGGGACTCCATGATCCACATCCATGATGTGATTCATCCACTGGAGAGGCAGGAAGTGGTCAGCAAGACTTGCTCACCCTTTATTAGTCCTGTATGGCCAGTGCGTAAGTCCATTGGAGAGTGGAGACTGACAGTGGACTATTGTGACCTAAACAAAATCACACCACTACTGAGTGCTGAGGTGCGGGACGTGCTGGAACTTCAGTACGAACTGGAGTTCAAGGCAGCAAAGTGGTGTCACCTTCAACATGACAAATGTATTTTTCTCTATTCTTTTAGCAAGAAACCAAGGCCACAGTTTGCTTTCATCTGAAGAAAAAGTACACTGGGAACCGACTGCCCCAGGGCTGGAAACACAGCCCCACTCTTTGCCATGGTCTGATCCAGACTGATCTGGAAAAAGGTGAAGCTCCAGAACACTTGCAGTACATTTATGACATCATCATATGAGACAACTCAGCAGAGGAGGTTTTTGAAAAAGGGGAGAAGATAATGCAGGTCCTCCTGAAGACCAGTTTTGCCATAAAACAAAGTGAGGTCAAGGAATCTGCCCAGGAAATTCGGATTTTAGGAGTAAAATGGCACGATGGGAGATGTCAGATTCCTATGGATATATTTAACAACATAATAGCTATATTCCACCCCCAACAAGCAGGAAGGAAACACAGACTTTCCTAGGTGCTGTGGATTTTTGGAGTATACATATTCCAGATTACGGTCAGATTGTAAACTGTCTCTGTCATGTGACACTGAAAAAGAATGATCTCAGGAGGGGTCCTGAGCAACAACAAGCTTTTGAACAAATTAAACAGGAAATCTCCTGTTCATGCGCCAATGAGCCAATCAGGATGGGACAAGACATAAAAATGTGCTTTTCACTTCAGCTGGGGAGAATGGGCCTTCCTGGAGTCTCTGGCAAAAAGTACCCAGAGATACTCAAGGACAATCCCTGGGTTTCTGGAGTCGGGGATACAAAGGATCCGAAGCCTGTTACAGCCGAACTGAAAAAGACATATTGGCAGCTTATGAAGGGGTTTGAGCTGCTTCTGTAATTATTGGCACCGAAGTAAAATTTCTTCTGGCACTCCAACTGCTAGTGCTGGGCTGAACATTCTAAGGGAAAGTCCCTTCTACACATCATGCCACTGATGCTATGTGAAATATGTGGGTCATGTTGATCACACAATGATCTTGAATAGGAAACTACATTGGCTAGGGATCTCGGAAGTCATCACGAACTGGCTCAAAGGCAAAAATTTCAGATTATCTTCAGAAGAGGAGTGGGTGACACATGCTGAAGAGGCCCCACCATATAATCAGCTACCTGAAAATGAAAAGCATTTCTCTCTCTTCTTTGATGGTTCCTGCCATATTGTAAGGATACACTGAAAATGGAAAGCTGCTGTATGGAGTCCTATGCGACAAGTCGAGGAACCTATTGAAGGACAAGGTGGATCAAGTCAGGTCACAGGGCTGAAAGCCATCCAGTTGACTTTAGGTATCGCTGGATGAGAGAAAAGGCCAGCACCCTACCACTACACTGATTCATGGATGGTGGCAGGTGCTCTGTGGGAGTGTCTGTACTGGTGGAAAAAGACCTATTGGCAACACAGAGGTAAACCCATCTGGGCTGCTGAATTGTGGCAAGACATTGCTACCTGGATAGAGAAATTGGCTGTAAAAGTACCTCTTGTAGATGCACACATACTCAAGAGTCAGGCTACTGAAGAACATCACAACAACGAGCAGGTGGATCAAGCTGCCAAGATTAAAGTGTCTCAAGTGGATCTGGACTAGCAATAAAAGGGTGAATTATTTCTGTCTTGGTGGGCCCATGACACTTCAGATTATGAGGAACAAGATGCAACATACAGATGGACTTGTGATCAAGGGGTGGGTTTAACCATGGGCTCTATCTCTCAGGTTATCGACAACTGTGAAATGTGCTACAATCAAGCAGGCCAAGTGGGTAAAGCCTCTGCATATGGGGCATGCTGGTCGAAATATAAATATGGGAAGGTCTGGCAGATCGATTGTGTCACAATCCTGCAAACCCACCAAGGCAAGTGCTATATTCTCACAATGGTGGAAGCCAGATGGCTCGAGGTATACCCTGTGCCTCACGTAGCCTGTAGCAGCATCTTGGGCCTTTAAATGCAAGTCCTACTGTAGGGAGATGACACACCAGAAAGAAGTGGGTCGACCAACAGGATGCATTTCAAAAACAGCCATAGACACCTGAGCCAGAGAGCACAGCACTGAGTGGGTGCATCACACTCCCTCTCATGCACCAGCCTCTGGGACAACTGAATGGTACAATGGACTGTGAAAAACCAGATTGAAAGCAATGGGTCATGGGACCTTCAAACTTTGAGATCAACATTTAGTGAAGGCCACCAGGTTAGTTAACACTAGAGGTTCTATCAATAAAGCTGGCCCTATCCAGTCAAGATCTCCACATACCATAAAAGGGGATAAAGTCCCTATGGTACATATGAGGAATATGTTAGGGAAGACAGTTTGGGTTAGTCCTTCCTCAAGCAAAGGCAAAGCCATCTGTGGGATGTTTTTTTGCTCAAGGGCCTGTGTGCACTTGGTGGGTAATGCAGAGATGAGGAAACATGATGTGTACCTCAAGGGGATTTGATTTTGGGGTAAGAACTGTCTACAGTGTTGAACTGTATAATATTGATTACTGAATAACACTGCCACTGTATGCCATAACCAACCATGGACAGTGAGGATGGACTGCTCCAAATACACCAGTCATGAGCTCCTGATGCAGCTGGTAACCACCTGACAGCACACCAGCCCCTCTGTCCTGGAAGACATCTAGGGCAGATAGAACTCACAGTCATGGACTAAATGAATTCAGCAGACGTGTTGGAGGCATGGCCTTTGGCTACCGAAATTATACCTGTGCTTCTGAATATTTATATGTGTGTGTATGTGTGTATATATGTATATATTTGAAAAATGTAGGATCTGGGCATGACATAAATGGCATCGAATAAGGGGTTGATAATGTCCTAATTTCAGCCAAGGCCAGGGCTAACATTTTTGCAGTAGTTGAGAGGGAGTGGAGCCTAGAGCCTGTGGGCATGTCTAGATTTTTATTCTATACCACTCATGTTATTGCTGGGGGGCAGAAGTAAGGGCTTCTCACTTCTGAGAAGAAGTGGGTGGGACTTTGGGTAGAAGACAAAGGTGTCATGCAGAGGTTTCACCACCATTTTGGCCTTTTCCATGAAAGTAGGCAACAAGTGGGGTAATAGGATGATGCTGATCCTGACTGGGGTACTTGTCTGCCATGTTTTTTCATTGTTTCGGGCTTGTGGAAAAAAGTATGGTGAAGGGAGCAATGAGATAGTGCCAGCTGTGGTTGCATTGCATCAGACTTGGTGAGTATTTTGCAAGTAATCACCCTCTTTTATACCCTGTTATTAGTATTGTTGCTGTTACTGTTAATTTTCTTGTCTCACTGCTGTTTCCAGTAAATTGCTATCTCAACCCATAATCTCTGCCTTTTGTCTCTCTCTTTTACTGGAGGGGGTTGGGGGAGGGGAGCAGCTGGGTGGGATTTAACTTCCAGATGGGCTTAAAACATGATTTCTCCTTAGAAGTACTGGCAATCATTGCACTCTGAGTGAATGCTTAGTGGGAAATCATATGTGGTCATACAAGTAGTCTTTCTGCATATGCACAACCAAGAACAAATTAAACTATGTAAGTCTTTGTCCTTGACTCTTGACTGAGTCAATCTAGTTGAAATATTTGTCCTGAGGTAGGGAAATTTCAATTCAGGTGACAATTATGTGGCATAATTACAAATAACTTAAAACTGAGTGATTAATGACAGAAATTTGGGAGCAGTCATAATAGATGTTGCTACTTTTAACTACCTGTAAATATTAGGCAACACTTGTCTGAAGAATTTTATTTAACAAATTCTCAGAAGTGAAGAATTTCATCCTTAAATGTGAGATGGTTAGGGTTTTGTTTCATGTTGTTTACTTTATTTGATTTTGACACAATTCTTTTATTTAATAGACTTCTGAAATTGCTTGTACAGAAAGAAGAATACTTTGGAATTGGCCTAAGATTTAGGAGACTCTTGTTTAGGTAAGCTACGTATTTTTCTTGTTACTTCAATGAATTCATACTTTGATGAAAGTTGACTGTATTTTTATGTTATGATATTGTTCTGGCATTGAGCAAGTATGAAGTTACTACATAGGTTTTGGGGAGAGGCCAGCTTGATTATTTACCAAGTTCTATGAACTTGCTGAATGTATTCAGACACAACTATATCATTTAACTTACATTGGTTTAATTGTAATCATATATTGTAGAATAAACTGTAAGGGTTAGCCTTAAGTATATGTCAATGGAGGAAAAATTTAATTAGGAAAGATTGAGGTTGACTGGTAATTACAGAAGTAACAGTTCACACCTCTATAGTTAAGAGTTGAGTCACTGTTCCCAATGTAAATTGAGCTTCTTATTCACTTATTCAGAAACTGTGAGATCATCTCCTACGGACAATTTTTTTAATAGACTATAAGTAAATTCCAGTTGTAGCAATGAAAAGGAATATACATTTAACAAGCAGAACTCAAATCTGTCAGAAACAGAAAAGGTTCCTTAACTGATTGAAGTGAAATTTTTTGGGCTCAAGTATAAAATCAATGTTGCATGAGGAAATGTTTGCAAAAATATTAAAGTATTCAAAATAAACCTATTCTAGTGATATTCTGTAATGTGAGTTATGCTGATTAGTTCCAGTTCACCCAATTGTATTGCATTACCTTTGATGTACTAATAGCATTCTGGTAACTCCTACTCTTAACTAGATTAGAGTAATTAATATGCTATGGTTAATGCAGTCTGAAAATGTGTTCCTGACACAGCAGAATGTTTCACAGTGAAGTATTGCCTTGATTTTAGATTATTCCATGTTAAAGTTACCTCCATAAACTGTATCTTCACTTATTTATGTCTTTATTTATGTATGTGTTAATTTTAAAGCATTGATTAGGAAGGCTGGAAAATAAGTCTGAAGGTTGGTATTTTTTTTTTATTTGATTCTACTCTTCAAAGTGTCATTGGACTAAAAGCCTGACAGTACTGTGTTTCATTTGGTACAGTGAAGATTCTTGGACTGTAATAGCTGCAGTTAGAATCACATATATTCAATGTCTTTCAGTCCTAACAGCTTCTTATACTGACAGATTTTTTTTTTTTTTTAACAACAAATGAAGCAGTATCTTCTATGTATGTAAGACAAACAACTGGAAGAGACTATTTCAGAGGGGATGGTGACAATAACATGAACAGACTAAGATTAAAACCTTAATTAATACACGGAAAGTGGGATTTTTTTATTTGAAAGGCTCACAGAATTTAGGGTGAAGAATCAGGAAATTCTTGAATTTCAAATTTAATTCAAAACTTAATTAGAAAGACAATTACTAGAGTTGTTTATTGTTCACTATTTTAAGGCATTTACTGTAGTAATGAAATTTTCAATGCTTCTCAAAACTGTTATAGTGCTTTTATGGAACAAGATCTCTGAGCAACCTGTTCTAGTGAAAGGTGTCCTTGCTCAAGGAAGGGGGTTGGAACAATGATCATTAAGATCTCCTCCAACCCAGGTAATATTATGATTCTATGATATTACCCATATCTCAAAGAGCTTACCTTCTAATTTCAGATATTACTCAATTAATGAGGATAATTAGCTGTACAGAGCTGTTGAACATGAAAAGAATAAGATTTGCAGCAATATGCTTAGGCAATTACTTGATTTTGGTATTTAGAGACACAATGACTTAATTTTAGATTGTTGGGACATTTATTGTTGAGTCATCTGGCACGTTAGTTTAAGAAGGGAGTACTAGGAGATATTTGAAAGAAAAAATGAGAGATTTTGTAAGCTAGAAATTCGAGTAAGCTTATGCACCAGTATGGCAACAGAGACACAGAGAGGCTGAGGGAGAAATGGAAGATTAAGACAGTGGCATAATTGTCAGAATGGATGACTGACAAGACACTGAAATAGTTGTGAATTTGTGTTTATTATTATATGTTAAGGGCGCAAGCCTGTAAAATGCAGCTGATTTACCAGTGTAGTTAAGCATGTGCTTTAGTAATACAGATATGAAGTTATAGATTATTTACCCCATGTGTTTTAATTTTCTATCCTATGCATTTTAACAAATAGTAGCTTTTGGGTTTTCTTGCAAGTTCTAAACAGGTTATTTATGTTTCATTTACTCTGGCTTTAACTCCCTTTCTTCTTTTTATCTCACTTCATTTACATTTTTTGTTACTTTGAAATTTTGCTCATGAATGAGGAATACACTAATTTTATCAAATATAGCAACAGCTGCTTCTATATTTATATGTGTTCTTTATCTCTTTGAAGGGCTCTCCCCTCTGCATTATAAATGTATTTTTAGTTGTCAGCTCTTACCCTTTAATCGATTAACCAATGCTGACTTCCAATTGGGAATGCCATAAACATACACATACTGTCTATTGTGGGAAATATTCCCTAAGTAAAGCCTGCAGAAATGGGTGTGAAAAGGATGTCAATGCCCAAAGGCCGTGTGGAACAGTTGGGGATGGGTCAGTTTGTACCTGTTAGAGGTGTACACTCTAGAGCAGTAGCTTCACCATGCTTAGAGGAAGGTGCAGTCTAGTTCCTCATCCAGGCTGTGGCACCAGGACTGTGGAGCAGGCATTGAGGCCAAGACTCATTTCATCCTTTTCAAAGCCCTACAGAAAGACAGAGATGAGTGTTTGATCCCCTAAAGAAATATAGCAAAAAAAAGCTAAGTCATTTATATAGCTAGACTGATCATATGTGTATGTTTCTCCAATCCATCAATAAGAGCCATGCAGTGTTTTGTGAGTGTTATATTTCTCATAGGTCATTGTCCTTAATAGAAGGCAGGGATACAAGTACCAGGGTTGTGATTCCATTGAATAACTTACTAGAAGGAGGTGGATTCACTTATTAGCTATGGACTAGAGTTTAAACATCTAAAAGACCTTTGTAAAGAAGGGGGTGACAGACTAGAATCATCCTATAGCTTTCATTTAATGTTATGCTGCACAACTCTCAATGTGTGACTAGAAAAGAGAGTCTCTCAGCACTATCTGAACTATCAGAGGCCATAACAACGACGTTCTCACAGACTACGTATTGCATAATTTTAGACAAGCCAATCACTTTCACAAAATAAAGTAGAAACTCCTCAGAAAACAAATCTATGCTGATGAATTGGTTGCTTCAATCTAATGCACATGAGGGCTGAATGGTCAGTAAAGTTGTGAGGAGCATTTTGTGGGCTCTAATCAGCTAAAAATTTGGAAGTAATTCAGGTACCAGGGAGGCATGCAAAAAGAAGTGTCATCATCTACTTTCACATAATGGTACGCAATAACCAACTGTAACAAAAATATCTTTTATTTGTGATGAAAAAGTTAAATGTGTTGCATGAGCAGTTGTGTGAGGAACTTTTTATATTTTTTAATTTTTTACAATGTGAAATCTAAAGGTCATCCCAAAACCTCTCACGTTTTATGAAAAATAACAGTTTAAATTTGGCCTGAGTTACTGTAAGCTTCTGCCAACTTCATTGTCTGAGAAGGCACTGAGAGCTTATCTTTTCACATTGAGACAATCAACACAAAAGTCTGTTGGGTTTTATTCCACAGCTCATGACTAGACTTTCAGATAAATGGAATGTGAAGCTTTTGTACAAATGTTTCACCATCTCAGGTTATATCATTACTTTCAGGCTCATGGTTCAATATAGAAAACTATTAATAACCAGGTCTAAAGGTGTAGAAAAAGATGATGAAAATTACCAGATTAAATCTTAGCCTATAAAATTCACCTCATATAAATATTTGATTACTATCTTGCAGTAAAAGTAGAAAATGGAACTAAAAAGTCCATAGAAGCATATATTGGTGAGTTGTACCTAAGATGAACATAATCTACTTAAAACTTGTTGAAGTCTAGATTTTGCTACTGATTTTACAACTGAAATTTAAATGTGTTGGTTCATCACTCTGGTAATTTTTCACCTCAATAAATCATCACAGAGATATCAGAAACTTTAACTGAACTGAGATCTTCCCAATGAACATTCAGAAAAATTCCGTTCCATTTGAGACTTAATTTTCCCATTGCTGCATGAATTTATCCCTTTTCTTTACAAATTAACTGAATGTGTTTATAAATAGTTACAGCGATTCTAATTTATTGTAAGACCTCTATAAACTAGTGTGCCAGTGCAAAATATCTTTAAATTAAATGTAAAAAATTCAGAGCATGTTTTTTTCATACTGGCACTGCTTTTAAAGTGGTGCTGGTATATGCAATCTCCACTCATAAAGCACTATGTGAGTGAAGATTATACGATGGGATGAAAAAATTGCACGCTGTTTTCCTTTTTCTTAGAATCATAGAAGTATAGAATCATTTAGGTTGGGAAAGACCTCTAAGATCATCAAGCTTGACCATTAACCCAACAATGCCAAGTTCACCGCTTATCCTTGTCCTTAAGTGCCACATCTACATCTTGATTTTATTTCTCTGTGTTCAAGGCCACAACATTCTTCTTGTCCAAGATACTTTGTTGTTGTAGGGAACTGAGTACTGGTGGTTTAGCCTGGGAGATTAGGAGCTGAGGGGTAAATTAGAGTGGTACAGAACCAGTCTGCTGGTGAGAATGGAAGGGCTCAAACCAGCTCCCCAGCATCTGAGCGGCTGCTTGCTGCTGGGAAAAGCCAGAGCCATGGCTGACTTTTACCCCAGTGTAAACCAATTATTGGAACTTAAGGTTGTGGACGGGCTCAGAATTTATGTATGCTCCGAATTTGCTATTTTGACACTCAGTGAAATTCACGTGATTCAGTTGACATCACATTTTTATTAACTACTTGATAAAATGCAAGGCCTGTTTAATCAAAAAGCTGCAGTAATTTCTAGAAAGTGATAACTATAATGTAACATTTGTAATAGAAATTTAAAGTTCTACTAACATTTTCACTTATATCAACTAGCATTTGTAGTTAATGAGAACTGCACTATCAAAACTTGCTTTTGTAAAAGAAGACTCCTATTTCTTTCCATGTCAAGAACTGCCTTCCAGCCAGTAGCTACCTGGACTGTGTCTTTTCACCCGAGTTGTGAGTTCCACAGTTCTCTAACTCTGCCTCTGCTGTACTTTATCTTTTATAATAATGTTTCTGTAAGTGGCGGTTATAGTCTCAGGATATGATAAATTCAATTTTTTTAGGGAGATATAATATCTGCTGTTAGACTGTATGATTGCAACTGGGGAAACAAGCAGAATTATTTTTTGAGCCTCCCTGTTTTTTGCTGTTTGGTGGTTTTTTTTTTTTTTAACTAAATTGATACACAACTTCTTCAATTCTAAGGAAAGGAATCTGCAAAAAGAAAAGAAAAAAAAAATTAGTGTGAAAGGAAATATTTTTTCCATTTTAATCCTTGCAACATCTTCTATGGTACCATAAGTAACATTCGCAGAATGCTGTTTGTGTTCTTTTAGGGTTTCCTCCTTGGCACCCACTCAAACTGTAACTTGCAGCTGACATTAGTGAGCTGATCATTTTAAGCTGGTAAAGAAAAGCAGAGTTTCACGCTTGTTTTATTTATCTGCATGCTTGCATGAGATATACATCTGCCATATATGTTGTGTGTAACGTAGACCCCATGATTGTGTCAATGTTCTTTATTTTGGTTTGTTTGTTTCTTTTCTTTTCTTAGCACACTGCCACATTAATATAGGATGCCTAGGCTGGCACATCAGCTAGACTCCCCTGCTTCTCTTCTTTCTCCACTCTGTCTAATTCTAAGATTCATTTGTATATGAATTGCAGTTTCTAGTCTCTACAAACATCATTGTTGTTTGTAAAGAATTTTCTGGCATAATCCAGACTGTAGGGAAGTCTGATGTTTATACCAAGAAACAGTATTTAGTGGATATAGGAAATTAAGAAGTGCCACAAGTATAGTCTTTCTTCACACTGACACAGAGTTTACTGCAAAAATAGTTGTAATGAACTACAGTTTTACGATACAATAACAAAGGCAAATTCCAAATCTAGTGGCCAAAATAGGCAGTATCATGAAGTGTAAGCCAAGAAGGCATGTAAATATTTGGCTCACTAATGTGATACAGAGCAGAAGACAGTCCTCGAAGCCATCATACACAATGTTGAAACTGGTTCCATGCTGACTCTCCTAAAAGTGATTCACCCAGAAGTGGAACAAAAAAGCTTAGCAAAGACAACACAGAAGGAACTGACTGTCCTTTCTTCACGATGCAACTGGCAAATAAACTTTGGAGGAGTTTATGGGTGACAATATCCATAACTCCTAGATTTGGCCAATAGCCTCTTTACCTGGGAAAATCTGAATTGATATAGAAAACATTTCAGTTCTTGACAACATGGAAAAGCTGGCTACTTGCTTAACTTTTCAAATGAGGACAGGTGGAGTTGGGGAGAGAGAATACTTTATGAAATCAACACTAAATACAAAAAGAAATTTTAAAGTGCACATTAACCTTCAATTGCCTACATTTATTGACTTATTTAGAGGATAGAGGACATATTACAATATTTCTCAGCACCAATTTCCTCTATGTGTCATAGTCATATATCACAGGCTTTCAAACTTACAGGACACATGAAGTTTTTTGAAGAATCTGCTACCTAAATTTGCTGAATTTTCTAAGCTCTGAATTAGCAAAGAATCTACAGCAGTTCACATTTTCATTGTGATCTGCAGAGTCCTGAACACATGTAAAGACTTTTATTTGTGTTCCTAGAATATACTTGGATTCATAAAAATCTGTCTGTAGGTATTTTCTTTTTAACTCTACTCTTCTTGCCAGAGGAAATCAAGAAATCTTTCTGAAAAAATTTGTCAGATTTCAGGTTCTAATGGAAACCTGTACAGTGCAGGTTTATTATTAACTCATATGAATTTATCATTTAAATTTTCTGAGAAAGATTTTCAAAGATGCAAAGAAATTATCTGCTTAACTCATACTGGGAAGAAAAAACAACCACAAGATTCTAATACGAGACTTGTTTAATGATTCCACATTACACTGAGATCTTTACATGAAACGTACTATAGTATATTGTTTAATAAATTGGCTGATTTCTACATCCCAAAAGAAATTGTTGCATTTTGTTTGTTTGTTTGCATCACTTGGGTAGATGTAATTAACAGACAGATACCTGAAAAAGATATTTCTGTTATGGTATAAATATTGGCACCAGTTATATCCTATTTATTATTATTTTATTTACTTTGGTTGAGCTTTATAACACAACATTTTGATTCAGGAGCAGGCTAATTTTGCTTGCTGATATATGTAGTGTTATTGCTGGGATTTAAAACTTTTCAGCAACTCTTTCCATGTTAAGTTTTTTGCACAGGAGCTAGAACAGTAATTTAGAAATCATTCTGCTTGTAGACAAGTGATGCAACCTTTCAGATGAGACAGTAGAATCACAACACACAAGCAAGAAGAAATCAAAATTATATACTTCTTTATGACGTTGTATGCATACATCCATAATAACCAACAATTCCCTCAACTACTTTTAGATAAACTTTAAACCAGAAGACATGGTAACTCTGCTGCTCTTAAATTATCAAATATATAAATGCTCAAAATTCCCTTCAGTCTTGCTGTGGCAGTAGATATGAATGGTGTGCAACAATCTTCCAGGCTTGTGTGTAAAAATGTATCTGTAGGTTATTCACTGTTATAATAAAAAGTGCCTGGGAGTATTCATCACTTATCTGGTAAATTTTATGCTCTAGAAAAATTAGAATTTAAGTTGCAACCAAATTTTGTAACATCTATTATATCAGCTTTATTCAGTAGTAAAGCTTTTAAAATATGCTTTCCTGTTCAACTATTTGACTCTGTGACGTACTTCTGGACATTAACAAGTGGTAGTTCTATCCATTCACATGAATTTACACATTTTTAATCCTCTGCTGACACTGCTGGCTTCCTTGTAGTAAGCAAAAATATCAAAGCCAAAATTTCTTCCCAGCGTTCGATTGACAGAACATAATTTATGATGCATCATTATGCATTAAATGCCATGTTTCCCAGTCTTTTGGGCATATGGTGTGGCACAGTCAAGTATCAACAATGTTATGATTCTTTTGTGATTAAAGATCTGGCAAGAGACTTGGTCTGCTTGATGGTTTGCTTAGTAGATAGTGCCGTATAGGCACCTTACACTTTAAAGTCATTAGTTGCTAAATATGTAGTGGGAAAACAGAAAAGTTGTTAACTATGATTCTCACAGCAAAAAAATTTGCATAAAGGATTCAGTAATGAGTTAGCAGAACACAAAATCATCATGAATGGGAATTCAGCAGAATTTTTAAGATGTGTTTTCTTGATTATATATAATTTGTCACATAATACTAGGATTGTGTTTGAAATACATAGAGCTGTGTGTGAGCATTTTTTTTAACCAAGTATTTCCCTGGAAGAATTGATGACCAAGGCAAGTAAAGTTTTCCAACCTTCATTTTCTTAATGAGAACTTCAGACCACAAGATACATTCAAAATGCTTAGTAAACCTATACATTATTTCCCTGTGTCGTAGTTTGATGCTGGCCAAACACCAGGCACCCACGAAAGCCTCTCACTCACTCTCCCCTGCCACAGATGGGCAGAGGCGAGAAACAAAACTTTTAATGAAGGGGTCACAAGTTGAGATAAGGACTGGGAGATAACACTTCAAGGGCCAAACAGGATCAACTTAGAGTTACAAAGTGAATTTATTACTAGCAGATTCAGGGGAGGATAATGAGAAGTAAAATAAGCCCTTAAAACATCATTTTTGCACCCAAACCCTCCCTCCTTCCCACCCACAGCGCAGGGAACAGGATGTGGGGGGGTTTGGTCAGTTCATCACCGAGATCATCTTCTGCTGCTCAGGGAGAGGAGTCCTTCCCCTGCTGTGCTGTGGGGTCCCTTCCTACAGGGGACAGTTCTCCGTGAACTTCTCCAGTGCGGGTCCAAATCTCACAAGCAGCAGTCCTCCCAAAACTGCTGCAACGTGAGCCCCTTTCACAGCCAGACAGCTGTCCCAGAACGGCCGCCGCGTGTGTTCCTTGAGCATGGGGTGCAGTCCTCCAAGGACAGGCTGCTCCAGCCTGCAAGCAGGGACTTCCTCTCTCCACCAAGTCTTCCACTAGATCACAGCCTCCTCCAGGCATCCACCTGCTCCAGTGTGGGCACCTTCCCATGGGCTGGGAGTGGATCTCTGCATCCCCCATGGACCCCATGGGCTGCAGGAGCAGAGCTCCACCATGGTCCTCAACACAGGCTGCAGAGGAATTTCAGCTCCGGTGCCTGGAATCACCTCCTCCCCCTCCTCCTCCACTGACTTTGGCGTCTCCATGTTGTTTCCCTCACATGTTCTCACCTCCTCCTCTTCTCTGGCTAGAAAAAACTTTGTCCCCTTTGCTTTGATTTTCTTCTTAATTATGTTATCACAGAGGCATAACCAACCTCTCTAACTGGCCCAGCTTTGACCAGCAGCATGTCCATTTTCAGAACCATCAGGGACTGGCTCTGCTGGGCATGGTGGAAGCTTCTAGCAGCTTCTCACAGAGGCCATCTTTATGGCCCCTCCACTACCAAAAACCAGCACACCGTCTTAAGTGAAAACACATAAATGGCTATAAGAGTACTTGTATGAGAAACACAATGGCCAGTTTTCGGTGCACAGATTATTCAGATTAGTCAATGGTAGAGAAAATGAGGAATTCATTTTAATGTAAATAAATTATTAACAATATTCTCTGCTTTGACAAAAATAAGATAATCCCTGATGTATCTGGATGTATTTTAAAATACCAGCCATTGTATGAAATATATTGCATTTAACAAGTTACCTGATTGTATATGCACCTAGAAATAGAAACGCTACTTTAATATAGGGGGTTGTTGTCAAAAATATTGAAATGCTTTTAGCTTGTAAATATTTTGGGATTCATACCCTAATATAGATATATTTATTACTAAAATTCAGTATAATTTTAGTAATAAAATTATATTTATCCAACATTCTGGTGTCCCATATTACTTGCCTTCCAGCCATTTCATCATTGCAAAAAACAGCGATACACAAGTCAGTGATAAATCTCGAGTTTCACTATTGTGAACTTATCTTCAGAAAAGAACCATAATCTTATCAGGAATCATAAGGTTGTCTCCCTGTATCAATCTCATACTGTGTAGCAGAAAATATTTCCCATGAGAAATGTGTATAAATGCGTCTTTTTTGCCATTAAAATGTGTGTTCATTTTAAAGAGAGCAGTAAAAGTGCTAGAAGAGTGAGAAATTTGCTGGATTGAAATGACCAGCTGAAGACTGTGTATTGCTGAAGTCTTTTTGTCCTGTTGCAACAGGGCTAGTCCTGAATAGCAAACTCAGACATAGATGGAAGTCTTTAGCCTTAGTAAATAGGGAGCTTTGAACATGTCTTTCTGAAATATTATTTCAGAAAACATGCATGTGGAAAACCTGAGATGCTTAGCCATGACCTTCCTCTGCATTTTGAAATTATAATGAAACCTGGGGCACTGCGAGTTTAGAATGAGCTGGGGAGTTTCACTGCTGTTATGCATTGGTCTGTCACTGCAGCAGCAGTAATGGCAAATTGTACTAGTGATTCATAGTTTCTCATTTACACCCAGGCTTGCGTCATGTACCGTGCTGCATACTTCCTTTCTTTTCAAGTATGCTTTTTTCGGACTGGTTTATTGTTGACTGGGAAGTAGAGCTGTTCCCAATGTATTCCTAAGGAAACATCCTGTACAGGAAGAGAGATTTGTTTTATTTTACATAGAGCTGCCAATATCCTTTAAAGTAGATGGTGTCCTCACAATTTTTTTTCTTTCCTTCCTAACCTAAAGTGACGTTTAGGCTCAGTTTGTAAATCAGGCCTGCTTAGAGAAGGTCACCTGAGGCTCACACAAATTACTATAAGTATAAAGAGTTTTAAAATCTCCTTAAGATCTCTTAATGAAGTGGTCTAAGGCATCTATTTATTGATCTGTATGCAACTAAAATGCATTAAGGCCCCAAATACAAACTAACTATGCTCTTCTTATTTTGGTAATGTGAACAGCTGCTTTACAACATGAGAAGTGAACAGCTACTTTACAACATAAGAAGTAACCATGTACTTTAGAAGTGACGTCAAAGCTCCCGTGAGATTAAAACTTCTGCTTCCACAAATGTCACAGACAAGAGTTTCTATTAACAAACAAAGCATAAGACTCACAAATATAGCACCATACTGTTACTAGGCTGCTATTTTTAACTTAAATTCTCCATCTCATTCCAGCTGCTATAGGTCCTTCATGTCAATATGTAATTATTTTCTTGCCATTCACAAAAGTGCAGTGAACTGAAGCTTATTTCTTTGTCATAACACATAGTGGGAAAAAAAAGTGCGAGATTCTGATGCTGTGCTTGAAACATCAACAGAAAGTCTTTTGCTGTTGCTGATATATTGTTTCTGAAAAAATCAGAGGAATACTGATTCTTCAGGATTTTGTACCAGCCATTTAAAATTTGAGAGTGGTTTTTCTAAAGAGAGAATTTTTGAGGCAGAACAGGTACACCTCATCAGCAACACTGTGATACACCCACATTGCCCCAGCACAGAAACTGTTTGTGAGAGTAGGGTTTGAATTCAGAATTTCCTGGATCTAGTCAATCTTGGACACTTTCCTGAAACTTTGAACAAGAATACTAGTTATGGCAAGGTGTTCTTTTTCTGGCTTGAACATGTGTCCAGTAGGAACTGGACTGGAGACCATGCAAATTAATAACAATCAGTTAGTTATTAGTCCCCAGAGCAGAACTTGGAACAGTTATCTGAAGAACCATTCTTTCTCTTGCAACTAATGCTTACATTTCTCAGTGTTCCTTAGGCATAACATTCTTTCTGGTTAGCTGAAACTGTTGAAATTGAAAGGCCCTCTTTTTATTTTAATGTTTCATTCAGTTTAAGTCAAGCAGGATTACTGAGCTGACAAAATTTCAAAATAATAGTTTTTATAGAGATCTGTTCAGATAATTTTGCATTTTGCTTCTTTTTGTATGTCTTTGTACATTCATGGATTTTTCATGCAAGCAAAAAACCGCTGTCTTCTGAAAATTATTTTAGAAGTGTATAATAAATAATATTGCATTTCCATGAAGATTGCAAAGAACAGCTTTTTTATCTGTGCAAATGCCAGACACAGCTTTCCTTTGCTTATGACATTTTCCAGGCAGAGTATATTCCCATACTGTAAAAAACCAGATGAACTAGTTGTCAAATTTAGTGCATTAGAAAACAGAAGAAGAAGAGTTTATCAATATTTCTTTTCAAGTAATCTTAAATGCACTTTAATGATGTTCTTTCAAGGCCTGCTAGTTTCATTATCTGATTATTCCGCTATCTTTCTCTCAACTTTTTGATCTTCCAAGACACTGTCATATTAATCGCATTTGTGATTTAGTTCAAAATGAAGCAATCCGTGTTATTATTGCATAATGAGTTATGTGTCCTCTGCATTATAACAGAAGGCAGTCTACAAGAGAGACTACAACTATTATCTGTGCATACAGACTTTCTGGAAAATCCTTGAAGTAACAGTTTTTCAGAAAATAAATGCAAACTGATTTCAGAATTTAAGTTATTTCAGTGCAAAGTATTGAAGGCCTGTATTTTGTTGCTGATGCAAGCGTTATGAACTTTTATTGGCACTTTTATTGGCTTCATGAAGGAAAATCAAGTTTCACTAGAGTGTGATTTTACCATCAGTTATCATAGACAGTAAAACTTCCAGTATACTTTTTCCTCAACAGAACAATGAATATAAGTAATTTAGAGCCATGGTGTCTTTCTGGGGTGAATTTCATTTGAACTGAGACACTAAATTCAATCTATAAAGGGCAAGAAGTTGATAATTACTTTCCCTTGGCTGGCATAGAAGAGTGAAACAGATGAGATTACAAATCTCTTAAGCAAAACACTCCCTGCAAAGTAGTTAGAGAATTAGAAAAGGCCACAGTGAAAGTTTATTGAAACCTGACAAGCATATGCTGTGAGTGGCGTTTGGGTTTTTTCATTTTCTTTTTTTTTTAATTACAGGAACTCAGTTGAGTTATCATAACATGATTGAGAAACTTGGTTAATATAGAGGCTAAAACAGGTGTAGCTGTGTTAACTGTCTTTGCTAAAGGTTGAATTCCCTCTAGGCTATACACATTGTGTGAGCAGGACTTCAGTTGCCATATGCAACTTCATGGCATTTTTTTGCAGCCAACTAATATAAATTTTGGGGAAGAAAATCTGGTTGTCTGTGAGCAAAGAGAAGTGACTCATGTGTGTACCCTCTTTAAGTACTCTGAGAGCCTTAGACTCTAAAAATTTGTATGCTTCTCCGAGGCAGCAGATTTGGTCACATTCCATGGTGCAGTGGGACATAGTTTGAAATATTGTCTGCACCCTAGTGCTCCAGTGAAGTTAGAATAAAGAAGAACACGGCAGTTTGAAAATGGGAGCAAATAGATACAGTTGCTTATTGGCTATGTACCTTCACATGTTCCCTGTCATGAGAGAGCATCACAGCCACAAATACTGCCTGTGCATGCTGTCTTGTTTATAGTCCTGCTGAGAGGGGGAGCATTCCTTTTCAGACAATCTCCACTTACAACATCTCATGTGCTCAGAGCATGTGAGGACAAAGGGAAAACTGATACTAAGTACATGCTGTTCATATCTGCTCCAAATGTGATAACTATTCTCATATGCTGCAGCAACACACTCTCTCACTGAAAAATACAATGACTCATAAAAAGGAACAAAATAAGGATCTATAACAGAAACACACTGTCCTCTGAGATGGTTAAACTATTTATAAATCTTGAAAGATCTTGACATTTTCACAGGTGGACTAGTGGTTAACTTTGTGAGCTAAATTAAGGACACTTGATAGTTTGCAGATTGGAGTTAATACTTTGCTGTCTGGACAACAGTTACTTAGACACAGCATAAAAAGGAGAGGAACAGATGCCAGAAAAACTCATTAGTTAGCTGAGTGTGTTTATTGAGATATTACATATGGGACAACTACAGAAACTAAGAGATTTATTCAAATTTAAAATGATATTTAGTACTAGGAATAGAAGTTGAATCATTTAGAAATTCCTAAACATTGTCTCTAACCATTGCTTTGCAACTTCTGAGGCCAAAAGATTTTTGCTTTTTATATATTTTTCATATATTTGTAGCTCTCTAGACTATTATTGTATAGTTATATAGTTTCTCAGCTAACTACCCTGTTAGGTTAGACAACCACATTCCTGGAATCCTATTCTAATCTTGCTTCTTCAGTGAACCAAGGCCATATCACTTTCCCATGTATTTAGACATAAACAGTGTGGGGCTAGAAGCAAGGGGGAGGCTTCAGTAGGGAGCCGAACCAAGAGGGGAATTACTTCATTAACAGAACTTTCTAACTGGGGATTCTTGTCAAAAGTGCTGAAGCCTTTATCACATATGCATTCTGCCATAAGTGCACCTGAAGGACCTTCAATAAATGGTAACCGCTTTTTATTATTTTAATCTTGTTTGGGGTGTGATTTTAGGGCTGAAAAGGCATCACTGTTGATTATCTAATTCAATCTTCTTACTGCAGTATGAAATAGTATCACTGATGATACTATTTCTACAAGGAAAAAAGGGTTGTTTTTTTCAGTGTGTATTTTATGATTTGGGTTCTTAAAGTCTTGTAGCCTGTATCTTAATTTATTGTCACTCTAGTTTAAAAATATTTAATTAGATTTAATTACTTATTTCATCTAAAACTGAATTTATTTTTATTATTAATTGATCTATTTATTGCATGAAGTACAAATCAAAAGTTATTTTTACTTCTTCTTTGTCTCAATAATATTTTATCATAATTCTTTCCATCCTCTATGCTTTTAAATTTCCTGTTGTGTTAAGTAACTGAGATTCAGCATTAAAGTTTGTAAGTGAAATGTAATAAAGTTTTGTGCTGAAACTTGAGGAACAATCCAAATTAAACTTAGGCTGTCTCATATCTTTTCTCCAATCTTGAACCAAATATGGCTGAAATGCTTTGAAACTGTGTTTAAACTGGAGTAGTACAGTCAGTTTTGCTCTGGCAGAAGATGGAAAGGAATGCTTTTTAATGTCTCAGGATGTGCTGATTTCCATTGATTGCTTACAGCTTGTGGCTGGGAATGAGGGCCTTCAAGGAAAACTCTCAAAATATCCTAAAATGCTTACCTCTCCTCCTGAGGTATTTTTGGCTTGATGGGAAGTGAAAAATAATGTTATACTGATCCCTCATGTGACTCTTTACTCTTTGAGTCCCATAAAGTGGCTTAACTCTCATCCACTTCTATGAGTTAAGTGGATAAATCTCATGGCTTCTTTCAAAGTCTCAAAGGAAAAATTCATTTTCTTCAGATAAACATCCAAACTTTGAACAGTGGTGTACTTAACCTTCTAATGTTGTGAGTTTCAACTATGAATATCATAGAAGTCTCTCAATTTTTATTTTTTTTTTAATTTCTGTGTTTAAATGGGGAAAGAAAATCAAAAAACTTTCAGCTACATGCACACTGTAAGAAAACCACTGATATTTTCAGAGAATTGATTGCTGGACTTAATGAATTGGAAAAGTGCTGACAGTCAGGTAGTGCCTGTCACCATGAAGCACACTCCCCACCTCAAGCCATCATTTTCTCCCTCCTTACAAATTACTGCCCTATTCCATAAAGGTGGGACATAGGATCAAGCTCAGGCATTGCTACTTTAGAGGTGGTGTTATTGGCTTGAACTGCTTTTGTGGTAGTATGTTAAGGGCACAGGGTGTGTATGCTTTATTAGGTCTCTGACAATCCTGCATGCTGAAAACAGCTGAAACTAACACTTCCCCCAGCTGAGTGCCTTAATGACTTCTGCACATTGCCATTCTGAAGTAGGTTTCATCCCATCAAGAACCATAAATACACCAGGCTGAAAAGTGCAGCAGCTGATTGACAAAAGAATCAGATATCCATGCCTCAGGGGCATCATCCCTCTCTGAGGGGCAAGGTGGGTAAGTGGGAGCCATAAGTGTTTCAGACTTCTGGTTTTATCGTCACAGACTGTGTGACAAGCTTCTTAAAGTACTGTAGTAGATGTTCACTTGCAGGAAAATCAAAGTTTTAGTAAACTGAGATGTTCTGAAGTTCTGACCAGTAACATGCTGCTAATTGACTGGTAAGATAGTGTATGAACATATAATTCACATTGTTTCTCCTTTTCATGGTACAAGAAAGAGAGTTCTTGGCAAAGCTGGGATTCTCCAACATCACAAGAATTCATACGATATCTTTCCTAAATGCAGTAAACAACTCCCTGCAGTTTCCAATTAAAATACTTATCTTTGATGAATTGTGGTTTATTTTACTTTACTTATGTCAGTCTGGAATGGAACAATACAGGACTGAAATCTTTACTGCTATCTATTTTTCAAATCTTTCCTATGGTACTGTGGCAAAAAGGACTATGTCAAGTTAGTGGTAATTAAAATAAAAAATGCAAGCAGTCAACTTGTTTTATGATACTTTGCTGTAATAAGTATTCTTCCATTTCTTAATACAGGGCAAAATATAAACCAACAACACAGCCACAAAAAGAGTATTGCCAGGATTGAGAGAATAAGTTGTTCACAAAGCAAAAACACTCAGTACTCACTTTGATTCAGATTTAATTTTAAAATAATGAATTACATTACAAGTGTAATCATGTTGCAGTCTTTTACTAATTACATCACTATTCTCCAATTCTCCAGCAGGTGTAGTTGCTTCAGAAAGTTTAATCAGTATTCATATGTCTCTGAAAATCTGTTTGGTGAAGAAAAATGTAATATAATACATTGGCTGGAATTCATTTTCTGGCTTTCTAAACCATTCCATTGCTGTTCAAGGATTTGCGTTACATGCAGCTCATATCCATTGCAGCGAGTTTATGTGGAAGAGCACTTTCCGATTTTCTTTTGTGTAGGATGACAGTGATTTGTCATCACTGACCTAATCAGACTATTCTGTTAATCAACCAAGAACTTCTCTGACTGGGTAATCAGTACATCTGCAGTATGTGGTACTGATGTTCCTGTATCACAGGAATGGCTTGCTGCGCATGAACTTTATAGACAATCATTTTGCAGTCAGTCTCTACTTGTACATCTGTTCAGTAAGTTGTGGATTTATTGCATATGAGATGACCTACTGCACTAAACATGCCCTGGGGCCAAAAAACCGAACAAAAAATGGGTTTACATTTGTAGCAGAGAGCTTTATCTGTGCAAGAGATGTCAATGAAATGGTTATGGCCATGTAGCCCTCATTTCACTTAGGTGAGAACTACATCTTCCTCACTATGAACTAGATTTGATGAGACTGAGGAACACTAGAGTTACTGTGTATGTCCATGCTGGCAGAAATGAATAGGCACAGTTTTCCAGAAAAGAATAAACTACATACTTTTCATAAATTATAGTCTTATACTGCATAAAAGTAGTAGGAGCAGGAACAACCAGTTAAAGTATTGGATTCTCTAGTCCTGTATTTTGTTCACTTCTATGTGAAATTACATCTGCAGAAAGTTTAGCAGCCCATTCACCACTCCCAGGCAGATTACTTCAGCCTCCTGCCTATTATCCATCATCAAGATCCTCCATAAAAGCACTGGCATATGTTTTTCTGCCTTTTAACAAAAATACATTGAGTTTCTCCTGCAGACTCTGGCATGTTATAAATTCATTGATGTGCACTACATGGATTAGGGAGTACTAATAATCCTACAGTTTTTTAACATCAAAAACATTATGAGCATAGAGATTCCAAGTTGATTATAAATTGTCACAAACAATGTTTATAATATGAAAGCACGTCAACCCAAACAAACAAATCAACCCAAGGTGATACTACTATTCATACACTTATAAGATCTACAAATAAACTGAAATCAATATACTGACCTAATATATTGCTGTTGCATTCATGTTCATTATTGTATGGGAGGACTAGGCAACAAGAAAATAGGAATTTTGCCTTTGTCAAGTTGCCAGTATATATTTTTTTTCTAATTTATATTTACAGCCCCTGAAAAGAAATTTTGGTTAATGTGTATGTATTAAATACCTGCTCAGTAAATACTTTGACATTATACAATGAACTAATTTGTTGGGTTTTATATTTGCCTCTATTCATCACAAACAACTTTATTTCAAGAAATACTGAAATGTCACCTTACCATGTAGTAAAGAATTTGCAAAAACTACCTACAAGTAATTCAGTTTCAACTCACAGCTTTCTACCTGCTCTCACATATACATTTTATATGTTATAGATTCAGGTGCCTGATGCATAATTGCATCATTATTTCTTATTTCAATATCTGTATGTTTGATATTGTCCAACTTGTAGACAGGAAGCTTCTTGTACTGTATAGTTGAATAAGTTTTCTCAAGATCTGCTGCAAATTACATAACCAAACTTGTCTTTTTATTTTCAAAACAGGAAGTCTGTACAGTTACTTGATTAAATATGGCTTCCCACATGGAACAGCTCAATGTATTTGTTAGACTGATTATTTCACACACAGAATATTCGGAGTTGGGAGAGACCTACATGGGTCACTGAGTGCAACTCTTAAGTGAACAGCCCACACAGGGTTCAAACTCACGAGCCTGACATCATTAGCACTCTATTCTAACCAACTGAGCTAATCTCAGGGTGGAAATTATTTTTCAATATGAAAATAATGTTAATAGCTATTCATAGGCTGAAAGGTTTAATTCTGTCTCTATCTATATTATAGCATTCTTATATGTAGAGACTATATATTTAGAGTATGCAAGTGGAGTTATTTATATTACATAAGTGAAGAGTATTGATATTTATGGATTATATTTTGTGCCTTAGAAATCAGAAACAAAAATGCTAAAGTCTTGGAGGGTTACAATTTCCCCTGGTAGTTTTCTGTGTGGATTAAAATATGTTTTTTTGTTGGTTGTGCTGGAAGCTGGGTAAATTGAAGTATAATGTTATGGTGGCAATACATAAACCTTTATTATATCCTCGTTCTTGGAAAACAAAACACAAAAACTTCTCTGTAGAAAAAAATTAATTGTTTGTTGTGTGCCTTGGTTTGGATTAAAATACTTCAAAAGATAATTTCAGTATTTTGTTCAAAGTTTTTATCAATGCAGTGTTTGAACACACTAAAAAAATTAGGATTTTTTTTTCTCCCTAAAATACATCATAACAGAATATAACATTTTTATCTGGAGAATGTTCTTGATTGAAAATCATCTCTGATTTTTTGAGTGCAGATTTTATTATTTACAAACATGCAGTATAGTCACAAAAAACCTTGATTTAATTGTTTTTTTATTTATATTTGCAAGAGATTGGCTTCCATTAGTATATTTTGTATTCTTTCATTCTACAAACTTTTTTAAAAAGAAACTGTCTCCTTGATGCATGATACTTCAGCTACTGTAGTGAATTATAGTAACTTTGTACTATTCTATTTCAGAAGTTAATGTAATGCATTTATGCACTTTATAGTTCTGTTCTATATGTAGTCAAGTAGAGGCCCAGCAAAACATTAATCTCTTACTCAAGCCTGCAATGATGAAAGTTTTTTTTTAAATCTCATTTCAACATTAGGTGGACACCATCTGCTACTTTTTATTTTCATTCTATCTGCTAACGCAAAACTAAGAAGACTTCTCACACCCAAGATGTCTTATAAAAACAGGCAATTTCTGAGAATACATACTATAAACAAAATAATCTCAGAAATAATCCAAATACTTAATTTTTCTCTTCTTTTCCTTAATAGAAATCAGGATCAATTTCACTGACTTGGATGCAAAATGGGAAGGATGAAACCCTAAGATTGAAAGTCTGTGAAAATAGTGGAATTTATCAGACAGGCCTATAGTGGAGATTTTCACTTGGAGAAAGAACAAAAAAAGAAGTAGAATTGTTCTTGGTAAATATAATCTTCTTAAAAGGAAATTGAGCTATTTTCACTCCCCTCTTTTGATAAAGCATTGTCTCTTATAGACATGCAAGTTACATGGACAAAAAATATCTTAGCCTTGAGTCTGGAAATAGAGTGCTCTGAATTCTGAAAGGGAACAATTCAGAAAGCTGTTATACCATTATACTGCATGTTCCAATTACAGTTAAGAAGATGGATTGTGCTAAATAATTTCTGATGGAAATGCAGTTCTGTGTGCCTAGTTGTTCTTTTAGCCCTTTTGACTGAGGAACTTTCAGTGTATATTAAATAAAATAGATGTAGGAATCTCAGATTACTTTAAAATGGATTATACGAAATATACTCTTTGCAGTTCCTGAATTCTGATAATGAACTCAGAATCTTTCCTTCCAAGATTCTGCAAGGTTTTTTAGAAGTTCTTTTATTTACAAAAGCAGGTTTGGAAAACCATACTTCAATGAAGAAAATATACAGTGAATGGATAAGGCAGCTCTGAAAAGAGTGGTAGTTTCACAAGATGTCATGCCACTTAAACACTCCATTATCAAATTTTGATTGTTAGATGTATAATATTTAGAGTTGACTACTTTAACATTAATTTACCCTTGGCAGATTGAACAATATTTTTTGTTTTGATACATTTACAAAAGTTTTAATTCTGGCATATGACAAGTGCTTAGCGTTCCTGGTACTGATTTGGACCCACACAAGGAGGTCAAAATGTCTTATGAATTTCACATTTCTAATTTTTATCTATTTGGTATGAAACATAAATGAAGGGGGGAAAAAATTGAAACCATAACCACCAAATGGACAAGTTACAAACTAATGTCAATGTGTTTATCACATGGTCTGGTTTAGTCTGCAAAACAAGCAAATGGAAACTGGTGTGATTTTAGGATTGATACTGAGCTTTTCCCTTCCAAGTGTGTCACCAAAACTGCAGGGAAAACAAAAAACCCTCCAACAACAGTTTTAATGTTAGAGAGTCAAGGCATTACTTTATTTTCTGGCCAGGATGTTGTTCTGGCCAGGATGTGGCACAGAAATCATCTCATCCACACATAGCCCGAGTGTGCAGAGAGAATCATTCTATGATACATGAATTTTACAAGATTTCCCCCCAAACTTTATAGAGTCAAAACTCATAGAGATGCATTGTTTCAGTGTTAATTGGTCCAAAGTTGAGCAACGCCTAGTATTAGGTTTCCTATTGGATCCGAATTTCTTCACCTCTAATGTTAATTAAATCTTCATTATTTGATTTTCTTATCAGTATTTTCCGGACTAGAAGTCTCCAACTCTGCCATGGGTGTTGTTTGGAGTTGATGTCTGTTAATGACTGTTGATGGCTGTTATCCCTTGTGTATCTTCTGTGCTACTCCCAGTCTGTTGAGATGTTAAGGTCATCAGGCCTGACTTAGAGAAACAATGCCTTGGAAAGGATTTTATTTCCCTTCCTCTAGGGCAAAGGCGAACAAACCTGAATAAAGTTATATAAAAATTTTTAAACTGGTATGTTTTCTAACATAACCAGAGCAATAGCAGCTTAGCTGATTTTGTTCTTCCACTCCTTTTAAATGATGCTACAGTAAGTTTAACTTAGGACTTTCAAACACTTTTCCTTCTAAAATATATCACAACTGGTTATAATAATCTTAAGTTGTACAGTAAAAGATGATTCCTTTATAGATTTTGACAGACTTTATGTTCAATAAATGAAACTAAACCACACCATACACTCAGCAAATACTCCTAGTTTTTGTACTGAGTGATCTCACTTGAGATTAATTTCCTTCTTCTCAGTGAGAAGGAAACCAAGTATGGTGTTAGGTAACAAAGCCAAAATTGCTTAGTTTTAAGGGTTTTTTGTAAATTACAGTTTTCTAATTCTGATATTTTAAAATATAGTTCTGTGTTTTTGTAAAGTCCCTTTTTCTATTGTACAGATTAATTTCTAAATGCAAGCGAGTTAACATGGAAAGTAACATACAGACACTCATAGTTTCAGTAGAATGTGTTTCACTAGAGATGCCAGCTCCAGCTATCTTTATACCTACCTGTTCTTTCTTCTACGTAATGGTATTTACTATCCAGTACTGTATTTATATTTGTACCTGGTATTTCCCCTCTAAGTCTTCCTATATGATTTGTACACATATTTGTACAAGTATATATAGTACATAAGTATTGCATATATAAATACTACATATGTGTAGAACTATGTAAGATTACCATAAACAATCTGATTTACATGCTAGTTAACCCAAGAGGTAAATGTATTGTCTTTTGTAAGATTTAAAATTAATTTTAGCTTGGATTTAAATAATTCATACCTATTCTTGATATTGTTCTGCTATAGAAATCTGCACCTACCACAAGACAAGTGTAATGTAAATAATGTTTTTTTAAATAATGCATTGTTCCTGTAAGTATTTATCTAAAATCACTGAGCTCTTTTCTGAGCTGTTTTGGCAACCAGTATCCAAAGCAGTGTGTTTCAACACGGAAAAATATTATGTTTAGAAGGTCTATTACGAACAATTCAAGACAGTTTACAGGTTTCCTGAGTCACGATGGAATATGAGCTGTGTAAGGCTTTGATGATTCCTTTTGGAAAGCTTCCTTGGTTTTTTTTTCTTTTTTCTTTCCTAGAACTATTTATAATGCAAGAATGAGAGTAGGTGTGTCAAAATGTAGTAAGTTTCATAATTTTAACTGGGAGTAAGGACTGGTTAAAAATATGAATGACTATGAACTGTCATTCCAAAAAGAGTCTACAAAATTTCAGTGTCTGAAAGAACTAATGTTTACAATTAAGCCAATTTTAATACATAAACCAGTGAGTAAAAGAATGGTTTGTTCTAGGGGTTTTTTTAGTTCTCACCAGTACATATCAAATAATTCTGCCTTAAAATATTTCTTTTGAAGTTTTGTTCGCCAGTGTTAAATCAAAAGTCTAAGTATGCACAATGTAGCGTAAAATTTATCTCAGCATTATGACCTTCCAGAATATTAATACACAGTCCAGTTTCTCAAAACAGGAACATTTAGCAGGTGCCAAAACATTATTAACTCATGCTTAAAAAAGAAGAGAAAAAACTGTAAATAGAGGTGTAGGCATAGCTGTCAGTGATAATATTTTTATATGATGGATTGATTTCCTGTTATCTGTTACAGTATAGTGAGAAATGAGGCAAAAATTACTAAATTGTGCATATTTCTTTTTTCCTGAAAATTCAGCTTCTTCTCTTAATCACAAACATGACTGAAATATATTCCCCAGGTACTTCTGCACCATTTAGATTCCTGCACTTTAAAATAACCTTCTTTCCCCCACAAACTGTTCCAGAACAAACATTTCTGTTTATATCATTATACAGAGTGCAACTAAGGAAGAATTTTACAGTTGAAATGACAATGACATGTTTTTAAATTAAAAGTTGTAGCCAGATGGGAGTTGGCCTCTTCTCCCAGGCAACCAGCAATAGGTCAAGAGGACGCAGTCTTAATCTGTGCCATGGGAGATTTAGGCTGAACATTCGGGGGAAGTTCTTCACAGGAAGAGTAACTGGGCATTAGAATGGGCTGCCCAGAGACGTGGTGGGGTCACCATCTCTGGAGCCGTTTGAGAAAAGACTGGGTGTGGCACTTAGTGCCATGCTGTAGTTGTCAAGGTGGTGTTAGGTCATAGGTTGGACTCAATGATCTCCAGCCTATTTAATACTGTGATTCTGTGAGAGCATAGCTTCTATAATGTTTCCGTGTGACCGAATATTTGCAGTTCACCTTAACAAGTAACATACATACTTGATTTCCAGCAATGAATCTCAGTGCATTAGCATAAGCTTCAGAAGAATTTGACTTGTTTTTCCTAAAATTAAAAATTACAATGAGGATTTTTACCTTGATAGTCATTCACCACCCTTCACTTAAGGGTTAGGCTTCATGGAACTTAGGTACCATTACTTACCTATAATTAAAAATAAAACAAACTAAGCTAAATATTTTTGGTCAGTCTGGAACAAAATAACTTCGGGCACTATTTCAATAAACTGAAAAATTAATTGCAAACACTAGTTTTGATCAAATAAAGTGTACTCTGGCCCTGAGAAAAAAAATTCAGATCCAGAAGTGAGATTTTAAGTACTTTTTATTATTAACTACTTTCATAACGCAGGGGAAAAAACAATCAACAAATCACCAAGGCAACAACTTTACACCAGAAGTTATTTTGAGTCAAGAAATTGAAATGTTTTCTTTAAAATTCAAAAAGGAATTTTAACCTTTATTACAAATGGAATTTTTTCTCCCAATTAAAAAGCATTCAGTTAAAATTCACTTGGAGAAATGAAAGACAGAGGGGGCTTTAAAATTCTATATGCTAATGCATTTATTTTGATTCATGCAAAAAGTATTGCAACAGAAATCAGATGAATCCTTTGTCATTACATGGCAGAAAACAAAGAAGACAGGCAAAATTGTGTCAAATCTAGTTTTCGTTTTAAATATAATGGTAGGCTTGTAGGTGAAGGAAAAGTAATGATATTCTGTATCTTATAATTTTTTTTTTTTGTTATAAGAAAACCATATAATCTTAATGAAATTCATGCATAAGGCACATAAATATTATTGTTGAACAATTACATGAGTAGACTATTCACTTGGATCTGTACTGGGTCTGTTCATCAATTAATAGTTAGACATTGGGCTAGAGTTTATGGAAATTGTATCTGAAACTTGTTCACACGAGGAACTGCAGAGATAGGCAAGGATAAGAAAAGCTTAAAATTAAACTCCTCCACATTGGAGGGACTGAGAAAATAAGATGCAATTCAACAGGGAAAAGTGCAATACACTTTGGGCAGATGTCATAGTTTAACCCCAAATACCAACTAAATGTCACACAGCTACTGTCTCACTGCCCTCCTTTCAGACTTCCTGATCCTCCCACATTACCTACCAAGTTCACCCAGGTCTTCGAGCAAAAACAATTCCATGAGTGGTTTTGTCATTGTCTGAGGCATGAGTAAACAGATTGTTTTCTCCAGAACATCTTTAATGCATGCTACAAGAATTCTGTCCCCTTCTATACAACATAGAAGTTTTGATTGGGCAGAGCCAGCCCAACTTTCAGATTCCCTACTGTTGACTAACCAGGTGGCTTTTGCTAAATGCGTATATCAATGTTTGAAGGTCCCACCACCCATTGCTCTCAGAGTGATCTCTTAACAGTCCATTCCACAGTATAACACAGTGTACTATCAGTTCTGTGGGGGCTATACGTCCATTGTTCAGTTTATCCAGAGGCTGGTGCATGATAGGGACTGTGATATACATACACATTCAGTGTCATGTTCTTTGGCCCAAGTGTCTGTTAGATTGTTTCGGAAATGAGAGCCATTCTCGGACTCAGTAACTTCTGGGATAGTGTTCTGGGGAGTCACACGAGGCACAGGATATATTTCCAGCCATCCAGTGGTTATTTCTACCATTGTACATACATGGCATTTCCCTTGATGGGTTTGTGGGGGTGTGATATAGTCAGTCTGCCAGGCCTGCCCATATTTATATTTCAGCCACCATCCTCCGTACCAGAGAGAGTTTAAATGCTTGGCTTGCTTAATTTCAGCTCATTTTTCACATTCATGGATAGTTTGTACTACATTGTCCATAGTTAAGTACACACCTTGACCATGAGCCCATTTGTATGTTGTATCTCTTCCCTGATGGCCAACCACCTCCACAGAGCATTTAAAATTAGTCATGAGTCAGTACAGAGGTAAAGTATTGGACGTTTTTCTCCTTCAGCAATGTCTAAAGCCAGCTGGATAGCTTTCACCTCTACAACTGATTCGAGTCAGCTTCTCCATCACCAGTTTCTGTGACCTGTAGGGAGCTCCATACAGCTGCTTACCACCTCTGATGCTTTTCTATAATGCAGCTGGATTCATTATTAAAAAAAAGGCATATTGCTTCTGACTTTCTGGTAATTTATTATACAGTGGGGCCTCTTTGGCATGTGTTACCTCCTCCTCTGGTGACACAAAAAATCTTCAGCTTCTGATCAGTCCCTCATCACTTCTAAGATTCCTGCATGACTGGGGTTTCCTATCTAAGCTTATGTGGTCAGTTCAAACCACTTACTCCATGTTGCAGCAGTTACATGATGTGCAGAAGAGACTCTCCCTTTAAACATTTAGCCCAGATTGGGCAACCCAGGTGCCAAGAGGAGCTGTGCTTCAGTGCAATCATTTCCAAAGCAGTTTGAACACCTTCATAAGCCGACAGTATTTCTTTTTCTGTTGGAGAATAGGGGGCTTCAAACCCTCTCTATCCCCAACTCCAAAAGTGTCTAGTCAACCACCACTCTGCCCTGGTGCTCTCTGCAAGAGTTTGTAGGAGGGGCCATTCTCCCTGGCTGTAGTGTAGGGCACATTTTTTATATCTTCTAGAATCATAGAAAGGGTTGGGTTGGAAGGGACCTTAAGGTTCACCTAGTTCCAACCTACACCCACAAGATGAAATTGTCCAAAGCCCCATCCAACTTGGCCTTGAACACTGACAGGGATGGGACATCCTTAGAGGGGCAGTTTCTTTTAGTGTCTCACCACCATCATACCGAAGAATTTCTTCCTGATGTCTAATCCAAATGTCTCCTCTTTCAGTTTAAAATCGTTCCCCCTTGACCTATTGCTGTGCATCCATGTAAAAAATTGCTCTTCCTGTTTTTTCCGAGCCTCCTTCAAGTACTGGAAGGCTGCAATTAGGTCTCCCTAGGCCTTCACTTCTCCAGGCTGAACAACCCCAGCTCACTCAGCCTGTGTTCACAAGAGATGTTCCTCAGTCCTCTAATCATCTCTGCGGCCCTCCTCTGAATATTCTGCCACAGGTCCATGTCTTTCTTGTGCTGAGAACCCTGGAGCTGGACACAAGTCTCCAGTCAGGGTCTCATGAAAGCAGAGTAGATGAGGATAATCGCCTCCCTTGACCTGCTGGCCACACTTCTTTTGATACAGACCATAATGTGGTTGACCTTTTGGGCTGCAAGAATCCACTGTGGGCTCAAGTCCAGTTTTTCATCCTTCTTGACAGGGCTGTTCTAACAATGAGTTCATCTCCCAGGTGTAACTCTTGCACTTGGACTTGTTGAATCTCATGAGGTTCTCATGGTCCCACTTCTCTAATTTGTCCAGGGCCCCCATGGATGACAAACCTTCCTTCTATTGAGTCAACTGCACCACCAAGCTTGGTGTCATCTGTAGTTTTGCAAACTGTTTAACATATTGTTTCTGGAACCGTGTACATAGATCCCTTCAGGACAGTCTCAGTTTTTAACATAGTTCACTGAAAAAAAATTGAGATGAGTATCACCCAGTGTGCTATGTCTGTCATATGAGACCTTTAAAACTAAGGATGAGGAAAAAGTCCTCCATCGTTTTATGCAAAATCAAAGCAGTTACAGTCTAATTTATGAGTACAAATATTTTTGCTGTTGCTTAGTATCATTTCAGTTCCAGAAGTACATGAAAAAGGAAATAGAACAACCTAAGACTTTTTCAGTAAACCTAATTCTCTTAAAATTATGGCTTTATGCAATTACAGTTGAATATCGAGAGCAGGATCTAATTTACAGACATGAAAGAAGCATGTGTAAAGCCACATATAGGTTAAGTTTTGGTGGGTTGGCACCCTTGACTTTTCCAGAGGAGGTGGTGAATTAATCTTAAAAAACAGTTACTGATACATTTCCAAATTAGTATTCTATTTACAAGTTCCTTTGCTACTCATTGTTCATAAGCATTTGGGTGGCCCACATTATTTATGAAGCATTTACAAATCCTGGAAAATCCTTAAATGTTTAGGATCTCTGACAGTATGATGAAGGATTTCAGCTTCTTTCCTCTGGGGTCCAAACTGATACACAGTCTAACCAGATGCTGCCTCTTTACTTAAGGAAAATTCCATTTATGTCAGTGGAATTTTTTTCTGAGTACAGCTAGACTTGACTCATTCAAATGAAATAATTGTCTTTTTTTGGTTTGCCATGGCTAGACAAATACCCTTGCTCATGCTTACTTATGCATTGTGTGGTCCCATCAACTTCAGAGGGGTCGTTTATTTAGTTAAAGTCTGTGTTTGCCATGAGGCTGAGTAACCAGATGTAGTCCTTATATGTGACATAACTGCTGTGCCTAGTCATCAGATCTCCTTCTACATGGCATTTAAAAACAATTCCAAATTGAACACATAATTAGGTTCTCTTAAAAGTAAACTCAGTTTGTCACTTTCTTTTATTTGCTCAAATGTCTTTTGTGTGACATCTTTATCTTGCTAGGTAGTTGCTACTTTGTTATCACAGTCCATACAACTTCTCCAAGTTTCACTAATAAAGTCTTCTGGAATAAATTGTGAAGAGGCTTGTAGCACATTCAGACACAAGACATTAAGAGCTGGTACTAAAATTTACACTAAAAAATGTACATAGAACAATAGGCAAAACAAAAGCTAGTATTAAAATTACTACTACATTGCATGCAAAAGGAAGGGTCAGCCATGGAATCTTTAGTCACACAAACCCACCTCTGATATTACCTCACAGTGAGGGCCTGTAGGAATTATGTTCTATGGGAATTATTCTTGACAAATGATTCTGCAAAAGAGGCTATTTCTATGGTAGTGTTCATGTAGCCTACACACTTTCATCTTCCAGTGTAGAAACAGGCTAATTTATTAACCTTGTACAGACCTGTTAAAACATATTTGCATTGCCCTGGTTGAGTGTTGAATCACACCTCTGCATAATAGAAATCTTGGCCACTGTGCAACATCTGCCCATTTTGATGTCTACCTCCTATAAGAGATAAATATTTTTTAGACACACGTAACACCTATTTTTTGACTGCATTGCAAACCAAATTCTGCTGTTTGGCTTTTAATTTTTCTTCAAATCACAGAACACCATATTTATAAACCAACCTGTGCTTCAGACAATCACTGCACTTAGTAGTATAATAAATTAATTACTTGACTTCAAATACGTATTCAATGCATTTTAACAGGTTTTGTGCTCATATTGAAAATGTCTCAATGATTTCCATAGATGTCAATTATCCATTGAAATGGCATATATTAAATATGGAGTTCTTATATAAACAGGTTTTAGACCATTGATCCATATATAATTGTATATGCAAATTTCTTATTTTCCCCCAGAACTATTAGCTGTGATTTTTATCAAGTTTGTAATACAGTTTTTCCTTGAAAGTATTGCCTCCAACAAAGCTTTACCAATTACAGGAGCTGATGATCCAGCCCATCATGTGACTCATTACGTTTTAGAGGTTTAAAAATAACTTTGAGATCTAAATTTGATGGAGTTTTCAAGGTGTTCTAGTTCATGAAATCCAGTGGTTGGGATGATATTGAACCTTAGCCTATCCTTTTTGTTATAATTCTGTGTTGGTTTTGCTTGGCCCAGTTTTTGCCAGTGGGGGGGGGGGCGACAAAGATGACTCCTGTGTTAAGCTTCTCTAAGCTTTCACCACGTCCAGCAGAGCCAATCTCTGATGGCTCTGAAGATGATGGATGTGCCACTGGCCAAGGCTGGGCCATTTAGAGAGGTTGGTTATGCCTCTGTGATAACATATTTAACAAGAAATCAAAACAATGAGTAAATGCACTTCCTTTTAGCCAGAGGAGGAGGAGGAAGAGGTGAGAACATGTGAGGGAAAACAACATGGAGACAGCAAGGTCAGAGGAGAAGGACGGGGAGGAGGTGCTCCAGGCACCAGAGCTGAGAATCCTCTGCAGGCCATGGTGAGGACAATGGTGGAGCAGGTTGTCCCCCTGCAGCCCACAGGGTCCACAGGGAATGCAGAGATCCACTCGCAGCCCGTGGGGAGTGGCCATGCCAGAGCGGATGGATGCCTGGGGGAGGGTGGAGTCCCAGTGGAGAGCGAAAAAGCCTTGCTCTCGAGATGGAACAGCCTGGCCTCAGAGGTCTGCACCCCATGGACTAGGGACCTCATGCTGCAGCAGTTTTGGGAGGGCTGTCTGCCTGTGGGGGGAGCTCACATTGCAGCAGGTTCGGGTGGGCTGCTGCTCGTGAGATTTGGACCCACGTTGGAGGAATTCACGGAGATCTGCCTCCCGTGAGAGGGACCCCATGGCTACACAGAGGAAAAGACTCCTCTCCCTGAGCAGCAGAAAAAGATCTCTGTGATGAACTGACCTTCTCCCACCATGCCTTGTCCCCCTGTGCTGCTGGTGGGAAGGAGGGAGGGGGGTAATCAGAGAAACAGTGTCTTTGAGAGTTTTATTTTACTTCTCACTTACTACTCGGACTCTGGTAGCAATAAATCACTTTGCAACTTTAAGTTCAGCCTGTTTTGCCCTCGGTGCATCTTCTCCCAGTTCCTTATCTCAACTCATGAGCCCTGTGCATATTAACTTTTTTTCTCTTCTCTGCCCAGCTGTGGCAGGGGAGACTGAGTGAGTAGATGTCATAGATGCCTGGCATTTGGCCAGGGTCAAACCACGACACATGTGTAAGAAAATTTTCAAAATAATTGTGATAGTAATCATATGGAAATACAAATGCAGTAATTAGAACAGCTTCATAAAATGTATCTATTACCATAATGTATAAATATGCATGCAGAAATTTAATAGTCTTATTAATGTTTATATACATGTCATGGTTTAGCCCCAGCCAGCAGCCAAGCCCCACACAGCTGCTCCCTCACTCCCCCACCAACAAGATCAGAAAGAGAATTGGAAGGGTAAAAGCTGGAAAACTCATGGGTGGAGACAAAGACAGTTTAATAAGGAAGGCCAAAGCCACACATGCAGGCAAAGCAAAACAAGGCATTAATTCACTGCTTCCCATGGGCAGGCAGGTGTTCAGCCATCCCCAGGAGAGCAGGGCCCCATCATGGGTAATACTTACTTTGTGATTCTGTCCCTAATGCATGTCTTCTTCATTGCTCTCCAATACCATCAATCACTAGAAAATCATAATGTCAAGCTATTCTAATGCCAAGAAAGGATACGATGCATAATGTTGGAAAGCTTTTATTATGGATATCAAAATGTGAAGTATTTTTTTTTAAATGACTGCATGTGAAAAAATAGCACAATGAAAATAAGAAGACAAAAAAAAAAAAAAGCAAATTTTGTTAGAAGGGGCCAGAAAATGCAATAAACAAAGGTTCTGTAACTTTATTAAAAACCCAAACATATATATAGGCCCATTAATCAATAGGAAAGAAAATAAAATAGTGGATGATGTACAGAAGGTAGATGTGGTCCACTCTTTTGGTTTTGTTTTGTTTTTTGATTTGAAGTTTAAAAGGATATAGATTTACAGACCTCTAACACTTCTCAAAATAAATGTCTGAAGCATGCTTAAACAAGTCAGTGTAATTTGGAAACCTTTGTAAAGAGCTTTGTAGGCTAACAGAGGATTAATGTAGTCATAGATAAATGGCAAAAGCAAATATAGTCTTCAACTTTTAAAAGTGAAAAAACCCCAGGGTGAAATAACTCAGGCAGAGTCATTTTGATAAAAGATATTGGAGCAAAACATTAAATAAACTGCTTAAAATTCTCAAAAAAACCCACAAAAACCAACCAAACAAAAACCAGTTGAAACATACTTAAGATTATAAAGAGCAAATCAGGTCAAATTATTCCACAGACACTTTTTTTGCTGATTAGCTAAATTTATGATTCAAAGATATCTAGATATAACATAATACAACTTTAATCATAAACTTACCCATTCTATTACACCAGATCTAGCCAAAACTAGGCCAAAGATTGCATTAATTTTGCCAACCAATGGCTAATAGGGATACACAGTAAACTAATTGCAAAGTTCAGATTCCTTGTCCAGAAGGTAAACATGTATAAAGCTGCCCTACTATAGTGCATACTTTTTGATGAAATTGTTGACAACAATCATCAGCTATACAGAAGGCTCCTACATTCTCCTACAGCAATCAGTTTTGCTATGGGTAGTAGCCTATGGACAGTGAGGATCCAGGAGGCAGAGGATAATTTAGAGTTGGAAAGTAGGAGTGAAGGAGAGATGCTGTCAGGGCATGATGATATATGGATAGATGATACTAGGTCATATCATGCTTAGTGCAACATCAAGTTGTAGTAGTGGTTCAATTTTGAAAGCTGAATTCCTCAATGACCTACAAATCCATTTTGTTTGAAAATGCATGCCATAAGCAAACCAGGGAAGCAGAATCTCTGTGTAATTGCAACAAAGTAAGTGTACACTGCTCTCACTCTCTTTCTCTAGAAGAGTACTTGTTATCAGGTGGGCAGGTCATTTTAATATCCTGAACCCAACTATGTTCAATTTTTTTGGTAACAATTTGAATGATGGACTGAAGACTATTTTTTCAGAATTTTTTAGCTATTGTTATGCTAGGAGATTTCAATAACAGTTGCAGACATGAAAGCTATTAAATGCATTGCTTACTAATTTGAAAGAATACAAAATTGGTTGAAAAGAGTAATTAGAATTAAAAATATTACTATATGTAATCAGAAGACTCAAGTGTACAAAAACACAAGAAGGAAAGGCTATTTGTGCTTATACTGGTTAAAATACTATGAGTTAAAAGGCATGTTTAATTTTGGAATTAATATTACCAACACTTCTTTCACAGCCATTTCTACAAACCAACGTTTGGTAACATTTAGACAAATAGAAAGCACTTGGCAACAATGATTACGAACATTTGTCCATTCACGAATATGACTGAATTGAAAAAATTTCCATCAAAAATTTCAGCTTTTAGTAACTTAATTTTTGCCCTTATATTGGAATTCTATCATTTTACCAAAAAAAGGTTTTAACATTTCATGAAAATTAAATTTTCCTAATCTAATTAGAATTAAAATTATTCATCAAAAAGAAATGTTTCTGTGGAAGTTTTCTTCAGAAACAAACTTTACTTTCTGCAAAGCTATTCTTGAAAAGCTTTGCTTCAGAATCAGAAAATATAATTTGAGTTGCTTGTTTACTTGCATGGCTGTAGGAATGAATTGCAAGTATTTGAAAACTGAAAACAGAGATACTTTTATTAATTTGACAGAAGTTTGTAGACTCAAATATTGTTGCCCCACATAGTCTGTTATTTTGTTCTCAAACCGTAAATAGAAAGATGGGCTAAGTTTATTAGATTTCAGAGAGTATCAATGAACCAGTAACATTCAGTTGTAACCACATCCATTTGTAAGACCTTCAATTAATTCCTAAAAGTCGATCAAACAGCACTGATAATATGGAATCAATAGCTCATGCAATCTTTTGTTTTTCATGATACATTTACTGCTGTAAATGTATTCACCTTGCTCAGTTTTATTACTTGTTCAAACGTACACAGTCAGTGATCTCTTCATCTGAAGGATTAATCAACATTATTTTTCTTCAGGATACAGCCATCTTCTCTTTCTCAGATAAGAAATGTTGAGTTCTTAACTCCTTAGGCTCCACAAATGTTCCAGCCCTTCAACTGGGCTAATGAAAAAGTAGAAGCACTACTTCTTTAGTGCAGTATTACTAAAATTGTCTGCTGCCTTTAAGAGATGACCTAACTGTAGCAATTCATCTGCATCACAGAGCTACGATATGAAGGGATTAGAGGACAAATGACTTAGTACTCAGCATCAGGTGTTCCAAATGCCGAGGGTATGTGCATTGAAAAACCTTCCTTTAGACAAAAACTGTGGTTTTGCTTGTGAGGGAAGTGAGGCGAAGAAAACCAGAAAGTCATTACCGCATGTCCTATCATTACAGGTTCTTGTAAAAAGTCACTCTCCAGCTTGCTTGTAGGTCCCCTTTAGGCACTGGAAGGTGCTAAAATTCTCCCTGGAGCCTTGTCTTTCCCAGGCTGAACAGCCTCAATTCTCTCAGCCATCGTCATAGAAGAAGTGCTCCTGCCCTGATGACAGATCATCATCTGTCTTCCTCTGTTGCTCCAGCATGTCCAGGTTCTTCTTACCTTGGGGGCAGTGCTGATACTAAGTTAGGAGACAATACCTAAACAATGGAAATGTGATAAATTTGCCTTCTGCAGCGTTACATCAGACTGGCTGAATACTGTTACAGTTCAGTTATATATGACATCACATCAATTCCATTTGGTGTGGCATTACTGTTGACTGACACGGTAGTAAAAAAACAAACTTTAGGAAAAGTAGAATTTGGACCTTTGAAAATTTCTCAAAGATCATATGAAACCATTTTGGTGCAATTACAGTTGTGGATACTGGAAAGAATGATTTCTTTTAGCAAGCACTCCCAAGCCTCCAGATAAATACATCCTTCATTATTTTATAAATATAGAAGAAAATTATGAAGCATAGAAGCATGAAGCAAGAAGAAAATTAAAAGCATAGTTTGAGTAGTTCAATGCCTGTGAGTAGATATGCAGTTAGAGAACACATTTTCTACAGTTTCTGTAGGAATCCAATAACTAATTGCAAATGAGTTTGAGAATCATCCATGACATGATAACTATACACCCCGTATGGTATTGCGGGAAAAAAGTTTCGGTTGCTTTTCATCCTGGTTTCCCACAAGCTACTTTCATAGCCTATTCAGCTGGGCTGGTGGATACAAATGTGAATTCTCTGTTGAAGCTGAGTGTTGCTTTTCATATCTTTAGGTGCCTCATAATGCAGTCTAACATATTTCTTAATGCATGCCCAAGTTAGATTTTGATTCTGGATTTTCATGTGAAGTTACTGTCAAATTTTAACTTTACTCTGTCCTTGACAGCCTCCCAGACTCCTTTCTAAACAAGCAAATGGTCTTCCTGGCTGTCAGGTTTCTTTATATCTGGAGTCATTCATGGACTTTAAGCTTCCTTACCCCATGCTGCATTTGATAAAAGAGGATTGGAGCATTCATTTTTATATGCTGCTAGGAAGGCAACACATAGTTCTTGACCATCAAGAATTTGGAAAGAGTATATTGAGAGAGTATATCACATATATGGCAGAGCACATCTTCCCATAATACCTCATTATGAAGATCAATGAAATCTCCAAAATGTCTCCAAAAGCAAGGGGGAGCGGAGAAGAAAAGAGGAGGAAATTTTCTCTAAATTAGATGTTACTGTGATTGACATTAGCCATACATAGCAGAAAGTAGCTTTGTTCAGCAAAACCTCTCTGGGAAAATAGACTTCACAGATGGGAAGCCATGGAAGAGGAATTAAATGGATCAACAAATGTATCAGAGAAAATCTGTGGCAAAAGTAGAAATTAAAGCCAGGTTTGTTACATCGTTGTCTAAATGTGAGTTCCTTCTTTCTCTTTATGATTTTCATCTCCACAAAATACTTTGTGATATGTTTTAGGAATGGAGTCCAAGATGAACAAATATAAATAGTCATTTTAAAAAAAAGCTTGCTGCTTCTCTTCTCTTGCTTTGTTCTGATTCCTCCCATTCATCAATAAACCAAAAATATTTTACAAAAACTTCCTGGAAAGTGATTCCAAGGAAAGAAGAACTAGTTAGAAGCTTCTACAAATAGTCCTTTTGTTTCTTTCAGTTTTTCTGCTTTGTGGTCAATGCTTCTCCCCCATCAAACAGGTTTGGTTTCCCCATGCAGTCTGCTTTAAGTGTATTAAAACTACTATTCGAAGGCAGATTGCATAAGGACTTGACAGTGTTTAAAGTTTGCCTTCAGTTTAGTTTACATTGATGTAGACAATTTCTGTCTAAACCAGGCTTAATATTGGAATGCATGATAAAGTCAACTGTTAACAGCAGCTTGATAGAGTGCTGCTCGCCGACAGAGTGTCTGTATGATCTGAGGACTCTGACCACTGAGCCCTGAAGCAAACTGTTGCTTATTGAAGATGTGAATGACCTCAGCTGTCCGGCCATACTGCCAGACTCTATGGCTGTCCTTGCAGAGATGGCAGGAGCTGATGTTTGCAGCATCCCATTTCCCTGGCAGTTTGCGTAGTGCAGCAAAATATGAAAGGATGCAGGTAAGTGCATCACAGATTCCCTCTGCTGCTCTTTTACCTTGGATGTGACCCATAGCTGAGTTTCAAACAGTCAGCCTGGGCAATTGGTACCTTCAACCATTGCAGGCAGACTGAGCATAGCCAATCTAGAAGGACCCTTGGCCCAGATCAGTTTTGCACTTAAGGATAAAAGGCAGACATTTGTTACCTTGTTTTTTTCCCTTTAAAAACCAAAATAGCATTATGAGTTTATAAGCTGCAATGAAATGGAGATGAATATGTGTAAAGAAATCCAAAATCCTGCATTCTGTAAGATGCTATTGTTGGAAATTATATAACTTTCCTAATTAATTGTTTTAATTAACTTTTCTAATTAATTTTTAAATTTAATCATAAGCAGTACAATTTTCCACTCTGTCAGATACCATGGTAGCCAGCATTAAATGTTTGTCATAGGCTGCTACTGCGGGAATATAGTTTGGGAAAATGACTGAAATTTTAGGTTTTGCTTAAACAACTGTAGTCAACCTTGATATGTTTCAATGAACAAAGCCTGTGAGAGAGATACATTGCTGAAACTGGACACAAGGAATGCTGAATTTATAGATCACAAGGATATTTTGCAAAACCTGTGGATGAAGAAACTAACAAAGGCAATTCAGAAATTTTACAGAAAACCTCTCTGTCTGGAAGAAATATAATAAACAGACAGAAAATGCGCATTCATTAGAATGAGAAGAAGAAATCAATAACCAATAGAAGGTAGAATACTAATTAATGAAGAGAATTGTGTAATTTATAGCCAATGAACATCAATTTTTTTGCTGAAGGATTACTTAGAATTTGGGAACAGTACTAGTGAGACTTTCTACATGTTTGCTTCAGGGAAAACACACTCGAAAATCTGTAATATGATTTTTTTTCTCACATTTTTAGTTTTAGAGACAGTTGAATTTCTATTGTTTTATATATTTTAATGACATTTTCTACAACACAGTATTTCCATTGAAAATGTTAGTGAATAAGTTGCCAATTTCTTAAGAACCCATTGGCTTAGTGAGTAGTACCTTAATACTTCATTAATTTCACTTAAAGAAATTGGTATGTTTAAGAGCTTAATAAACAATGAGTAAGGGCAGCACAGATGGACTGCATATTTTGAATAATTTTATAGTAAAACAATATAGGATAAAGGTTTGTTCTGCAAGTATTTCTCCTATGAGTTAACATTATTCACTGGGGTAATTCCACAAAATTTTCTAGTTAATTGCTATAATAATTACTGAGGGAGAAACTATAATCTAAAATTGAAGTCAAAATAGCAGCAGCTACAAAAGGAAGCAAAATGTGGAAACTACCAATGAACTGAGGAGAGATTACTCCATGCCAGGTTTCTGAGTACAAAGAGTAAACCAAACACGGATTTCAGTAGGAATGTCATTTGGTAATGTCTTGTTCACATGGAATTCAATCAGACACTTTCCTGTTTTTACAGCAGAGAGTTAAGACAGCTAAACCAAATAATTTCTTCCATTCTATCAGTCATTTTCATCTCTCCCTTTCCCTTGTTTCATTCTAGTACCTAAACAGGCAGTAAGTGAAAGTGGATAGCAAAGTTTCATCTTATTGGATCCATCTGTTGTAATTAATTCAGACAAATTGTTATTACTTTTTTCTTAAAGTCTTATTACTTCAAAATATTGTTCAAGTGTTTGAAATTTGTTGCTTTTTAAAGCCATTAGAGGATTGTTAATCTTCCTTTTTAAGGGGCATGTAGACATTGTGAGTTACTTTTCTTATTATGAATTCCTTTGGCTTATTTAGTAGTCCTTTTGGGAGCAGAAATGTGCAAAAATCACCATTTCCCATACAAAAGTGGCTGTATTTCACCTGAACTTAAGCCATGGCTCACTACCCCTAGGATTTTTCTTGTGCTACGTTCCTATCTACTCTTTCATTGATTATGATATGTATATGATTATTATATATTGGGATGGTGTACCATTACTTAAGGAAGTTAGTGGTAGTGGGATCCTTCAATCTGCTTCATGAGGTGTCTGATGACCAACCAGACCTGAAATGTTTCTATACCAATGCATGCAGCATAAGCGACAAGCAAGATGAGCTCAAAGCTTTGTCCTAGTGTGCTAGTTTGAAAACAAACCAGCGGAGGAATAAACCCCACACAAACATGTTGCGGGAGACTCCAAGTCAGAACTACAATTTATTAGGAAAAATTAAAGTAAAGGCGATATTACAGAAACACCAGCTTGAACTGTCAAAGTCAGAATACAACCTCCCACACTGTTGGTGAGGGTGGTGATAGCAGTCAAGTTACATGATGGCTACAGTCCCTTTGGAGAGATGGATGTGGTTGAAGTGGTGATTCTGAAGAAAGGTCTGGTCCATCTCTGGAGGTCCAGTGGTGACTCTTGAGCTCTTCTCCTCTGGGAATCCAGTGGAAGAAGCAGTCCACTGTTCCAAAATCTCGTTTGTATTCAGGTACAGGTGTCCAGCTCCCTCACTCTGGGCAGGGCATCTCACAATGGGATGATGTAATTCTATGACTCATTCCTGGAGACCCTGATGGCCCATTAGCAGAGATAGCCCCCCACAGACAGTGTTATCAGGGCTCAGTCATGCTGAAGATAAAGACCACTGCCTCACCTGTTCTTAACAGCTTATGAAGATGGTAATAGAATACATGCTTTTGGTTACACCTTCCATGTAACCTAAGACACCTAGTCCCAAAGATTTGACATCAATGGCATTAGCAAAACCTGGTGGGATGAGTCCTGTGACTGGAGTGCCATGTTGGATGGTTACAAGCAGGAGGGATAGGCAGGGCAGGTGAGATGAGAGGGGCATAATGGAGGGACTGATATGTTGAATTGTATGGAGCTTACAGTTGACAATGGCACAGTTAAGAGCCTCTGGCTAAGAATCAAGATACAAATAAATAATGCAGGCGTCATCATGGTAGTGTACAATAGACCACCTGGCCAGGAAGATGATGCTGAATGATTCTTTGAGGAACTAGGGGACACTTCCATGTCAACTGCTCTTGTCCTTATGGGAGAATTTAACTTGGCAAGATGTTAACTGAGAACACCACACATCTGAGGCACAAACAGGTCCACAAAATTCCTAAAACACTTGGATGATAACTTCACAGTACAGTTACTAAGGGAGTCTAATAGGAAAGATGTGTTCCTTGATTTGCTACTTATTGAAAAAGAAGGGCTCGTGAGTGAAGTGGAGATTGGGGATTTGTCTTGGCCACAGCAGCCATGAAGCAATCAAGTCTAAAAACTGTTGTCTGGAGGAAAAGGGCCAGCAAATCTTCAACTCTGACATGAGGAGAGCAGACTAATGGTTGCTCAGGAAAGTAGAGCATGGTCCTCTAGGAAAATGCCTTTGACAATGCTGGGGTCCATCAGTGCTGCTCATTTTTTAAGAACCACACCCTAACGGCACAGGAATAGGCAGTATAAAAACGTTGGAAGTCAAGCAGATGAGGGAGGAGGCTGGCTTTGCTAAGCAGGAATTGTCTTTTGGAGACAATGCAAAAAAGTAAGGAGTATATCCAGTGGACGCAAGGTCAGGTGACATGGGAGGAATGCAGAGACGCATGCACACCACCATAGGGAGAAAATGCATGTGGTCAAAGCTCAACTGGAATTGAAGCTGGCCAGAAATGTGGGGCACAATTGAAAGAATTTTTTGAAATACATTAATGGCAAAAGACGGTGTTGAAAATACCAGCCCATTACAGGATGAGGATGGTCACCTCACAAATGGCCATGATCAAGGCAGAGCTGTTTAATACTTTTTTTGCCTTTGTCTTCAATACCAATGACAGACTAATGGGGTCCCAGTGCCCTGAGCTGGAGGGCCATGGCTGTGTGAATTTGAAACTCCCAGCTGACCCTGAAGTTGTGCACGAGCTGCTGCTCCAGCTGGATCCCTATAAATCTATGGGGCCTGATGGGACTCATCTGAGAGTTCTCCTAGAGTTGGTGTCATTGCAAAATCTGTCTCAATGATTTTGGAATGTTCTTTGGAATCTGGAGAGGTCGCAGGTGACAGGAAGCTGGCTAATATTGTCCCAGGCAAGACCTTGGCAACTACAGGTCTTTTAGTCTCACTTCAGTGACTGGTTAAATTAGGGAGAAGATTATCCTGGGAGGTGGTAAAAAACACCTGAAAAGATAACGTGTTCATCATTCACAGCCAGCATGGCTTCATGAGAGGAAAATCTTGCTTTTCAAGCCTGATTTCCTTTTATGGCAAGAAAACCCACCTAACTGATCAAGGGAAGCCAGTTGATGTATCTTTTTGTATTTCAGTAAAGCTTTCCATACTGTCTCCCACAGTATCTTCCAGGACAAAATGTTCAGCCCACAGTTGGATAAACATAGCATGTGATAAATGAACAACTGGCTCACAGGTTAGGCACAAAGGGTTATAGTGAATGGGGTGACATCAGACTGGTGACTTGTCACTAGCAGAGTTCTACAAAGCTTCATCCTTGGCCCTGTGCTCTTCAGCATCTTCATTAATTACCTGGATGCAGGACTTAAGGGATACTAGTTTGCAGACAATATGAAACTGGGAGGAAATGTTGACTTCCTTGAAGGCAGGGAGACTCCGCGGAGAGACCTTGACAATATAAAGGACTAGGCAATCACCAGCAGTATGAAATTTAACAAAGACAAATGCTGGATTCCGCACCTGGGATGGGGCAACTATGGATGTATGGATAGACTGGGCAATGAGATGCTGGAAAGAAGTGCTGTGGTAAGGGACCTGGGGAATCCTGGTAGATGGAAAGTTGAATGAGTCAGCAGTGCCCTGAGTGCCCTGACAGCCAGGAGGGCCAACCGTGTCCTGGAGGGCATCAGGCACAGCATCACCAGCTGGGCAAGGGAGGGGATTGTCCCGCTCTGCTCTGCCCTGGGGCGGCCTCCCCTTGAGTCCTTTGTGCAGTTTTGGTCACTGCAGTGTAAGAAAGATATAAAAGTTATTAGAGAGTGTCCAAAGGAGGGCTGTGAAGATGGTGAAGGGCTTTGAGAAAAAGCCATATGAGGAGATGCTGAGGTCTCTTGGGTTTGTTCAGCCTTCAGAAGAGGAGACTGAGGAGAAACCTCCTTGGTTTTTACAATTTCCTCACAAGGGGAAACGCAAGGGCAGGCACTGACCCCTTCTTTCCGGTTCCCAGTGGCAGGACCAGAAGGAATGGTCTGAAGCTGTGTCAGGGGAGGTTAAGGTTGGATATGAGAAAAAAGTTCTTCCCTCAAAGGCTGGTTGAGCACTCGAAGACGCTCCTCAGGGAAATGGTCACAACACCAAGCCTGCCAGAGTTCAAGAAGCATTTGGACAATGCTCTTGGGCACACAGTGTGACTCTTGGGGGTGGTGCTGTGCAGGGAGTTGGGCTCGAAGATCTTGTAGGTCTATTCCAGCTCAGCTTATTCTGTGATTCTGTGATTCTCTTATTTTGTGTTCCGTGCTGTGAATTTCAGATTTTTTTTTCCTTTTTGGCTTATGTGTTTTAGAACAATTTGTTTCCTCAGAAGTATTCTGTTTTTATATGATGCATGATTTTAGATGATTCTAGACATTAATCCTTTTAAAGTTCAATTCATTTTTTTCCTTCTAAACAAAGTATAAATCCACATGTAGCATGGCGTAATGAAATTCAGGGGTTTTTTAATGCTGATTGTTTGCTATGTAATTTTGGGATGAGTCATTTTACCCAAGAAATATTTTATTTCTGCTGAAGGAATGTGAGTTATTATTCTTCCTATGCATTTTTCTTCATTACTATTCTATTATTCTATTATATTCTATTATTCTTCATTCTATTACTATTATCTCAACACTGTTCTCATTTCCTCTCATATGTATTTGAGAAATAAATCCAGAAACCCCATATTTGTTTAAGGCAGAGCAACAGCCTTCTTCTTGTGCATGGCTTTGTCAATGTAAGAAGCTTTGTCTTAGATGTAGCTTCATCTACAGCTGCTGTTCATTCCTTCTTCCCCTTTAGTCCTGTCCCTTCTCAGCACTTGTATTTTTTTACCTTCTTAGTTTTACAAAAAGGAGCAAGATGTATTTCCATTACGACGTTGGCATGGTTTATCACCTGATTCCAGAGAGGGACTGAATACTTTAGGAGAAAGGAAGAACAGCAACCTGATGATAGTCATCTATGTATGCTCTGGAAAACATTTACACTACTCAGAAGATGGCGGCTGTTGCCCTTGCTTTTGCTTAATTTAATGTTTATCACTTAACCAGGAAATTAGAACTCTTTGAAAGAAATTGAGCTCTCAGAAGAGAAACCTAATTACCAAGCTATTGGCAAGACTTCTGTCTTTCCTGAATCCAGTTTCAAATCTGAATGAAAATATTCCTTTTATCAAATGAAAATAATATTTTTTCAAATCTCAAAGTGTTAAAGCCATCCATGTAGGAGAATCCCTCTAAGTAAACTCAGAGGAACTCTTCTATATTCTCCTGTTGTTTGTCATATTTAATTTTCACTGGGGAGGACTATCATCTTGAGATATCTCATTCTTGCCCTTCATTGTGGTAGAATTTAAAGTGTTTAATTCCTTTCATTTCTTACTCGAAGAAGCTTCGTACCTAATCAAATCTTGATGGAACTGGGATTTCTTCACTAGATGGCTTCACTGAGAATCAGATTTCCCTTGGTTGCTTGAGAAATACAGGAGGATAAACCTATATACTTTCAGCAATGATTTCTCTGTCACTCTTCCATAAAATAAAGTGGATTTTCCAGAGACTAGAGCAATTATAGCCATCTTCCCCCTAAACTATTCTGAGTTCAGCATGCACTCCACGATTCGCTATGGCATGGAGAGCTGGCTTCTCACTGTCTTGCCATGACTGATTAAAGAAATGCACATTTTCCCAAAAAGTCAATTGAGAACATAAAAAATAACAGCAGGACAAGCCTAGCAGAAGTTAGTATTTTCAAAGACAGGCTGGACTCCAAAGTAATATAGTTTATCCATCCTAAAATCTGAAGGTGGTGACAAAAGAGGTTGTCTGTTCATTATAGAATAGAGAACTTTTTAATACCTTCTCAACAAATAAGCAGAAGCATTATAAGACAAGAGGAAAATGAACATAAATACATTGTTTAAGTAAGGGATTAGTGAGGAGACAAGAAACTGTAGACAAATAAATCTGAGTTATAGACATGCTTCTAATGACAGAAATAAGCTTCTAATGAAAAACAAATAATGTTAAAATAACCAAAATAAATATTGTTAGTCTAGTTGTCTCCAGCAATAGTTTCAGAGGGAAAAAAAAGAGGCCTGTGAAATTGTGTTACAGCAGATTAGATAAATGAGCACTGATCTCAGGGTCAGGGTCATCTTGTTGAAGCATAAAATAAAAAAATTTACTGAGTAACATTTTTGTGTCTCACCCTGTCTTCCAAATGTCATTACATTACTTGAAGATTGTGCTGAATTTCCTGCGGTTTCTACATCTCAGTGGGAGTTACACAAATGTGCACATTGGACCATGAGACCTCATTTTGCAGACCAGCTTCCATAGACAATATTTTCATTGCAGAATTAACGTAAATGCTCATAGAGTCTTTAGGAGATTAAGGCATAGCTCACTCAGCTATTTGACTAATAAGTAGCTTAATGTTTTGAAGGAAAATTAGAAGGGAAAATAGGTTAAATGGCAAAGTTTGAAAAATTCAGAACTTAAATAGGGCTCCTGTTAAATCATCCAGTAAGGGCAGAGTGATGTCTCCATAACCACAGTGAAAGTGGGAGCTCTCTGATGTACAGAGGATACAGTATAATATACAATTACTTCTATTCTGGAAATTCTTACTTTAAGCTTAATTTAAGCTGTTCTATATTGCATTTATTTTGGTGGAAATCCCCCCCCCCTCAATATTTTCTATATTTTTTGTGGACTTAATTGATAGTCTGGAGAAGGTTATGAGGCTATGATATGTAAAACAAAGAGTCCTATTTAGGGAGTTATAGTCCCTTTCTCAGAAGGATAGTTAGGGCAAGCTTAGTTTAGGCTGAAGTTCATATTTATTCAGCGAAGTATGTACTGATTCTTAAGTCAGTAAGTGTTTAGAGTTGAGCTTTGCTTGCATCTTTTGACAAATGAGTGCTTAGACATGAACTATAAACTCTGTGGTTAAAAAGGTTAGGAAATTGCTGTGAAAGGCATATTCTCTTCTCCCTAACCTACCTCGGTTTAGATTTACATCAGAAAGTGCCTCATTTTTTGGATGATATTTAGTGTATGGCATTGAGAGTAGAATGAATGGAATATGAAATATTTAATTTAAAATTTATTGTCTCAATGAGGTATTGAATGCTTGATATTTCAAATAATTGTTATTGTCAGTGTAACTATCTTGGTGGTACAGTGTTTAAAATTTGTGTGACTATCCTTGTCCATTAATTAGGACTTCCCAGAAGAGAAGGGATGTCTGGGGCTACTCATTCAGTCAAACCTTTTACATTGTCCTCTAAGATGTTGCCTGAAAGTCAACACAGAGAAAGCACTACTTAGGTGTAGCTGTTGTCTTGCTCAACCTAATGACTTTATTGCCTCTCCTTTGTGTGAGGAATTTTGGATTAAACTCTCATAACAAGGAAATCTAGTCACTGGAAACATTTTTTGTATTTTCTGTTCCAGTAGTTCAATTCCACTTATGTTCCAGCACTCACACAAACTGTGCTGTCCAAGATATGGAGTACTTTTAAGAATGTAGTCATATTTAAGCATATGCTATAGCGATTCTTAATCCCATGTACAGGATTTTTCTGAATCAGGACCTTCCACATCTGTCATTAAACAAAGCCTTGCATTCCCATTGAATTCAGAGCTGATACCTATTAGACTTGTGGGAGGTTCTTGGAGCAGGCCCTTATGGTTTGGGAGATTCAATGCAGAACAACTCAACAGTCACCAATATAACAAATTGTTATTGTTATAACAAATCAGTCTTAGTATGTTTTTATTGAAGAAAAGAAATTACATTATTTTTGCAGACTTCCATTTTCTGTTGTTAACTGTTAACAATTAACTTAAGTTACAAACATTCACTTTTGGTTCTGGCAGATTTTCAGTCCCCCTTTTCTCCCTAACTATGTCCCTCTTTTATGCTTTATGGTATAGTTTACACCTTCCCATTTAAAAATTTTGCAGAGCACTAACTTAATATTACAGTACTTGCAAAAACCCCTCAGAAGGTGGTAACAATCCACATGGTTGTTTTTTTCCACCCATTAAACAATGATTACCCTTTTTCTTACAGTTTTTACAGAATAAAATTGCTAGTTATTTGTAAAAATGAAAACTGTGTAAAATATGCTACCTCGACTGGATATAGGTAGCAGTAAAGAAACAGATACATTCACTAATCCAAAAATATGCAAGACAGTTGTTATTTCAACACAAAGCACTCTCTGAAGATGCTTTACTGTCACACCTATTTGGTTCCTGTCTACTTGAAATTAATTTAAGTTGCACCATAAGATGAGTAGTTATTAAATACTAGTCTCGGATGTTTTTCATCCTTAACATTTGCATATGGAAAGTTCTGGGTTTTAATCATAGAATAGAATGATGTCATCATTTCAGCTGAAAAAATACCTCTAAGATCATCAAGTCCTACTGTTAAAATTGCACTGCCAAATCCATCACTAAACAATTGTCCTCAGTGCCATATCTACATGTCTTTTAAATACCTCCAGGGTTAGAGACTCAACCACTTCCTTGGGCAGTCTGATCCAGTGCTTGACAACCTTTTTGGAGAAGAATTTTTTCATAATATCAATTCTAAACCTCCACTGGTGCAACTTGAGGCTATTTCTTCCTGTCATATTCCTCGTAATTTTGGAGATGAAACTGATCCCCACCTCACTATATCTTCCTTTCAGGTAGTTGTAGAGAGCCTTTTTTCCTCCAGACTAAACATCCCCAGCTCCTTCAGCCACTCCTCATCAGACTTGTGCTCCAGACCCTTCCTCAGCTGTGCTGGTCTTCTCTGGATACACTCCAGCACCTCAATGTCCTTCTTCTAGTGAGGGGCCCAGAAGCGAACACAGGATTTGAGGTGAGGCCTCACCAGTGCAGAGTTCAGGATCAACTACTGCCCTGGTCCTGCTAGCCACTCTATTCCTGATACAGACTAGGAAGCCATTGGCCATCTTGGCTAACTGGGTACATGCTCGCTCATATACAGGTGGCTGTGCACCAGCACCCCCAGGTCCTTTTCCACCAGGCAGCTTTCCAGGACCTCTGTCCCCAGACTATAGCTCTGCATAATGTTGGTTTGACCCAAAGGCAGGACCTAGCTCTTGGCCTTGTTGAACCTCATACCACTGGCCTTCGTGCATCAATCCCACCTGTCCAGATCATTCTACAGAGCATTCCTTCCCCATTGCGTATTACCTTCCCTTAAATCCTCTTACTCAATATATTTTTCATTCGACATCCTAGTATTGACTTTAGATCTAAGTATTTTCCTTTAAAGAGACCAGTTTGTCTATTATAGTGAAATCTAACTATCATGATTTCTACACCTGTTTTCATATGCCACAAATATGCTTGGTACCTTTAGTCATGGGACAAGTGGAAGCTTTGGACAAACCCTGCCTTAGCCCCTGTTTTTGACATCAGTTTAAATTTAAGGACCCACTCTGGCCCACAAGTTCTAATGATGGTAAATCAGATCTATTTATAAAAATACATTGTTTATTAAACAGACAAGAGATAACCAATGAAGGATCTTAATCATAATTACTTACTACACAGTATAAAAAAAAGAACTATTACTACTAGATTATAGCATAACATAGGACAGTGCAGTATGTCAAGGTACCTATATTAAAGCTAGCAAAATAAATACTATTCATTAGGAGTCAAATGTAACTTACAACTGAAATTACAATAATGTACACAGATTCTTTCATCTAACCTCTGGGGGAGTAACCGCAAAACAAGCATCCTTACTCATGGGAGAAACGCCGCACTTTTCCAGTAAAATGTCTAGGAGATTTCTGCTTTTTAAAAGTTTGATATGGTTTTTATAGTTATAAAGTGAATGGATGCCAGTCAGTCAAAAATCCAGGTTATTTTACCAGATCTCTCTTGAACAGTAAGGTTTTTATTGGCAATTGGGAGATGCCAGATGAGAGTTAATCCCACAGCTCCAAAGTAACTCACTACCAGGACTGCTTGTCCTGTTTGAGCTATCTAACTCAGGTTAAAAAACAACAGATAAACTCTTGTGGGAGGGTAGTGAGATGCCCTGCCATGCCTTTGCTGAAACATTGTACATGCATCACACAACTATATTTCTACTTGCTAAGTTACATGAACAAGCATCCATTTCTGTAAATGTCTGGACTCTACTGTCTAAAATCTTTTTGTATGTCAAGTACGTACCTCATTCCCTTCATTATAGCTGATTATTTTATTATTTCTTTCACCTGGATTATTGGTATGAAGGTTATGTAAGGTCACTTAAGTTTCATTGCTCTCCTAAATATGGTTCTTCAGTCCTCCCTGAGCAATAACCTGAATATCACAGGCGCAGAGTAGTGAATCTTCTTCACTGCTGCTTCTTCAGTATTCTGGGTCAAGTGAACTATCCTTCATTATTAGGCCAATCAGTTTACAAGAAAACTTCAAATAATTTCTTTATCATAGAATTAAAGAAAGGCTGGAGTGGGAAGGGACCTTAAAGATTACCTAGTACCAGTTCCCCTGCCATCAGCAGGGAGGCCACTCACTAGAATATGTTGCTCAAATGGCCATCCAACCTGGACTTGAGCACTGCCAGGCATAGGACATCCACAACTTCTCAGGGCAACCTGTCCCGGTGCCTCACCACCCTGAGTAAAGAACTCCTTCCTAACATCTAATTAAACCTCTCCTTTTTTAGTTTAAAACCATTCCCCTTTGTTCTATCACTATCTGCCCTTGTGATCTTCATGGCCCTCCTCTGAACCCACTCCAAGAAGTCCATGTCATTTCTGCTTCGAGAACCCCATAGCAGAACACAGCACTCCAGGTGGGGTCTCGTGAGGGCAGAGTAAGTGAAGAGAATCATCTCCCATGATCTGCTGGCCACACTGCTTTTGAGAGGCAAGTGGCCTTCTGGGATGTAAACACACATTGGTGTCACATGTCCAGCTCTTCATCTACCGGAATCCCCAGGTCCTTCTTGGCAGGGCTACTCTCAATGATTTAATCTCTCTCTGTCTGTACTCATGTCTAGGATTGCCCCAACTTACATGTAAGACTTGTGCTTGTACTTGTTGTACCTCATGAGGTTCTCATGGGCCCATTCCTGCAGTTTGTCAAGGTCTCTCTGGAGCGCATGCCTTCCTTCTATTGAGTCAACTGCACTGCTGTGCCATCTGTAACCTTGCTGAGGGTGTGCCTGATCTTGCTGTATATGTCATTGATAAAGATATTAAAGATCACAAGATATGTGAAGATATGTTACTCTTGCCTGTAATGCACTGTGGTAGTCGTTGGAGAAGGCCTGGAAGAGACATCAGCATGAAGCTTTGGAAAGCTTGTATGTGTCCTAACAAAAGTTGTCTTTGATTTTAAAGAGATTAAGTAGAAAAGTTAATCCCTCATTACAAAGATACAGCATTCTCCTAACGTCAGTTGTTGAAATAAGTGTTTAAAAATAATTTTCAAGTCTTTTTAAGCTGAACTGTCTTTTCTTCACCCAGCATTTTCACCTTGCAAATTTCATTTTAATAAGTGTGCTGCAGACATCATTCACATCTGTTCCAAATTTAAAATATCTTTAAAATACTACTAACTTGGTTTGCAGCCTGTAACTATTTCTCAGTTTTCGTCTTTATTTGAGCTAGCATATTTAATAAGACATATAGATGACTGCTATGGTGCCATCAGAAATTTTTACTTTTCCTTCTTTGGAAAATACAAATAATGAAAATACTGTCATACAGAAAAGTCCATACAACTCTGTCATTGCTGAGTTTTTATTTTCTATCACGGGCACTGGTGTTTTTTAAGAAAAGCACATAAGGCTTCTGTAAAAGATCAGTACAAGAGCTTAGATGCAGACTCATTTTCTGGCAGATGTACTGAAGTTTATCAGTTTCCAGGAAATGATCTACTGTTCCCTTTTTTCTTTGTCTCTTGGTACTTATGAATGTAATCCAAAGCACACTGAAAGTCAATGCCTCTTCTATGACACAATTGCAAGGAATGAACCCAGTGATCTAATAGTTCTTTCACATCTCTAATTACCTTGCTCCCATGAATTCCAGCCCCATGCTGAGGTCTACCAGGTAATCTCTAAATGGACTAAATAGCTGTAAGCTATTATTTTTCTAGAAAACAAGAGCTTGAGATATTTAGACTCACAGCAGTATATTATTATGACAAAACTGGCATATTATCTGCACTAGGTCAAAAACTGGCACTGAGTTATTTACCTAATTATTCAGTGGTACATTGTCATGACCCACACTAAGGCATTCCTGCATACTCTATACGTTTCAAACAGAGTATCAATGGATGCATCATTCACAGCTGTAATCTCAAATGGAAATATCTGTATGTCACTTGTGCACCTTTCATCCTCCCAGCAGAATCAATATTTGATGAGAATAATGCTTCAGTGTTTTCTGAAAGGCTCAGAAAGATATTTCTGATGTTGTCTGTTTGTTCTTGACAGCATGTAAATTAGGTCTCAGTTCACAAGAGTCTTAACAATTCCTACTGGATATTCAGAGATCCTTTGTATAAACAATTTGTTTCTTTAACCCTTTTGTTCTCTCTATAATGAGAGGGAAAAATAAGGGTAATGCAATATTTGCAAATTGCTCTGCAGTGAAGAAATAAAAAAAATTTCTTCTCTTCAGAAGGAGAAGGAAGAGTAGATAACTGAAAATCTAATATTCTTTACATTCAGGAAAAATGCAGTCCAAGTGAAGCTAAAGCAAAGAGATTCTGTGTAACAAAATATTGGTACATAAATAACATGATTGAAACTATCACATATGAAGTTTATCATCAATTTTGCCCTGTGCAAGAATACATTACACTACCAACTCAAGCAAAAGAACTCTGAAATGTGAACATTGAAGTGTTGTTATATTCCCTCCCCTTACAAAGGTTTTCAGAGTGGGCTTAATATATTTTGATGCTGAAAGACTGTCCTCTCTCCGTCCTGCTACAAGGAATAAAATACTCAAGGCTATACAGGTAGTACTGAGAGAAAAGTATATTTTCTGTTCTAATTAACCAGCGTTATTAATAAATATATGTAATATCAAAAATATTTAAAATTGAAATACAATTTTAATATATTCAGCAAATTTAATACATCATGAGATAAAAATAATTCCCAGAGAAGACGAGACTCATTTGGAAAAAGAAGGAATCTGAATCTGTTGATCCAGTTTTGATTATCTGTCAATTTGTTAGTTGTGCTCCATAAAAAAACTATATAAAGCTGTATAGACTCCTTGGGGGGGTTGGTAGTCTAGAGAGGGATGAGTTATACTATCTGTTTATAATGCCTTGCCATTTCAGACTACATGAGAAAAATGACCTTTTATCTCCTACTCATCTTTCACTTTTTCTTTT
>VZRN01006293.1:715691-727644 GCA_013397935.1 Dasyornis broadbenti | reverse complement strand
TTTTTTGTGTGTGTGTGTGTTTGTTTTGTTTTGGTTTTGTTGTTTTTGGTGGGTTTTTTGGTTTGTTTTTTTTTGGGGGGTGGAGTTTTGTTTTGTTTGGTTTTTTGTTTTAGAGGGACATTTTCCCAATACAGAGTATTCACTGCCGCAAGGTAACTAGTAGCTTCATATCTGAGGATAGGTTCTACCAGATGCAGATGCACAGGTCCTGTCAGACTAGGGTCCTAGGGTCAGGCTGAAGAACTGTAACTACTCATGGTCAAGAATAGTTTTAATTTCCTCATCCTTTATGAGTGAATCACCAAAGGGGATCCATTTGCACCTAGGGGACAACCGGCCATGTGTTTCCCGTCTTGGTCCTTGAGTCATCTGCACTGCACTGTGTTTAATGCTAATTCTGTTACAGGTATCTAAGTGTCATTGCAAGATCTGGAACACCAAATCTTTTGTTCTTACTGGAAAAATTCTGATAGACTTGGGAAGCCCTAACTCTGGTTACTTGGTGACTGCACAAAGTTTTAGTGAAGGTAAATTAGCACTTGCTAACGAATTGGTTCTACAAAAAGTTCCTAACCTTGTCAAGACGGTTAGCCTTTGAGAAACAAACTTCTGATACATATTGCAGTCTGGTTTGCACAGTTTATATGCCTTCTTCTGCAGGGAGCTCTTTTGTTCTTGGGGGAAATAGTCTGCTGTTGATGCTTGGTCACGGTGGCACACCTTTGTTATGGGTCAGCTAGCAGAATGCTGCTGATTGTAATCAGTAATAAGGGCTAGTTTAACGGCTTCTTGCTCATTGCCGAGTAAGTTGCTTCACAGAACATTCAAAAGAACAAGCAAGAATAAAAACAAGATGGAGAATAAGCACAAAGAGCTTGTAGCTGAGATTTACCAAGTATCTTTCAACAGAATATGTTCTGTTTTCCTAGAATGGCAGAAAATACTTCCTGGAATGCTGAAAGAACTGGAAGATCTCTATAAATTTGTTACTACCATTGAAAAGCAGCAACTGAAAATCCATATGAAGTATACAGTTGTTTTTCATTCTATCTGTATTAAGGGATCCATGTTGAATGACTTGAATGTTCAATAACAATGTGAACCACCAAGTGGGCTCCTCCTTGAAATAAATCAAAAATCCCTTCTCAAATATGAAAATATTCCTGGAGAAAGTTTTTGTGCATTGTTTCCAAAGCAGGACTTCTAAGACTAAAACATATTCAGTTCAAACGTCATTCTACCTGCTTTTTTAGATAGTTTTGTTGCAATATCCAAGGAAAAGCAAAGATAGATACAGTACTATTTTGTTGTCTAATATCCTGCAATGTATTCAATCCAAACATAAATATTTGCTCTGGTCTGATGTTCTAGCAACATTTACTGACTGGTCCAAATAAGACATGCTGGCTAATGGTTCAGAGTCAGGTTATTTTGCCCATTCATTCCATTTTAGAGTGGCGCTTAGACAGCAGGGAATAGTAGTTAAGCACCAACACCTGTTGCCTCCTACTAGACAATAAATCAATATTGTCCCATCACCATTTTTTTTCTTTTTTTTCCTTTCTTTTAACTTGTAGTCTAAAATAGATAGCTAGCAGCTCCCTTTCACAGGCCAGACTCCAGTACAAAGAAGGCTTGCAAGATGTGGAATTCAGTTCAGCAGATGCTGGCACTTACAATAAAACAAACCAAGTTTTGTTCTTGTTCTCATAGATGGGAGGCAGTACTGTATGGAATTATAAGCACCCACTCTCAGGACAGTTGAGGGTACTTAGCTCTTTGCCTTTCAAAAATCCTTAAGGGATTCCATTAGCTAGAGTCAAGTTGCTGTATATATATATCAGTGTAACAAGCTGGAGTCAATAAGGCTCCTGTCCAAAGTCACTGAAGTAATTGTTAGTGTTAGCATTGAATTTAATTGGATTTGAACTGATGCCCAAGAGAGGAATACACAGAAATATGCTCATTTAGAATATATTTTCCATCTGCCCATTTTCATTTTAGCCTTTGTTCATACGTCAAAAGTTTAGCACTTGAGCTCTGTATGTTTTTAGAAATGATCTACTGTAACTGAATTGGTTGTTTATGGGTGTTTTTGCATTCATTTTTACTCTGTCTCAGGGGTCCAAATTGTGTCCTTTCCTTGATCTGAGTATTTGGCCCAGTGAGACTGAACAAGTGATCACGCTTCAGTTTGCTTGTGGTTATCTTTAACTGTGCTCAGTAGGAAGGTAAAAATGTGTTATCTTAAAGCTCTTAATTTCTGCTTATAGCTTTCCTCAGCTTCTATATTCAGTTCCATATTTGGTAAAGCAGTTTAACTGTCAGGATTGGAAACACCAGCAAACAAGACATGATCTGCTTTATTTAATTAAAAAATCAAACATTCCTAAGGTTTTTGGTCACAATTTAGGAGCTAGTAAGGTAGTTTGTAATTAGAATACTTGTCTAGAGTATTGTTAGATGTTAGTGGATATTTTTAGACTTAATCCTAGGAATAAAGACAGCAGGATAAATGCTACCTGCAAATGAAACCTTAGCATGTACATGAAAGCAGTTCTGAGTTCTAGCCTATTTTTCACCTGTTTCAGCTCCCCTTAGAGGTTTATATGAATGCGACTTTTTTTGTTTTCTGGTTTACAGTGCATTATAGTGTGATGGAGAACTGTTAAATCTTAGATATATCCCATCTAAATCTGAGGTGATATTTTCTGTAATTTTTCCTGAAAAACTGCCTCATATTTTGCAAAATTTGTGTTCTACAGTAGCACTGTAATTCTGCTACGCTACCAGCAACAATTAACAATCCTGTTGTTGGAAAACAGTGTTCCTAAACAGTGTTGGTACTGACCTTGTGAATTTAGCTGACAGGTTATATCTTAGGGTATCCTTCTGCCAATTTTAAATTCCAGAAATTCTCCTAACAGGCTTATCAAGACTCTTATAAGTAAACACCCCACATAGTCTTTAAAAAAAAAGATCAAAGCTCTTTTCTATTCATCCTGTTTGTCACAAGAAACAGGAGCAAGGGAGCTTTTCAAAGCATTCATGGATTCAGGAATGAAAATTAAGTATTTTCAAATATTGGCGCCTTTTCAAATATGTTGGTAATTCATAAGTTCTCTAAAGGCCTGAAGTTGTTAGAACTGGTTTAATTAGTATAATTAATATAATAATTAGTACAAAGATAAAATATCATTGTCAAATTTTTTTATAGAGCTGTTTCTCTTTTGAGAATACAAAATCTGGAAGTGTTGAGTGTCTTGTTTGCCAGGGTTCTTTTGAGAGAGAAAGAAAAATTCTGCTTGGGGAGATTCAGTCTCTACTCTTGAGACAAGGACGATGCAACTGGTAGTGAAAAGTTTGTGTCATTTAAAAAAAAATTATGCACCCTTCCACGGATTGCTATTCACTTTTATGCTTTAGCATGAGCACACATGGCTGTAGGGGATTCAGCTGGGAATGGGTGTTGAAATCAAGCTGATGGCATTAAGCTGCAAGTAGCTAACACCAAACAGCAGACACACTCCTTCTCTCCTCCCCGATCGACTTCATCTGTCTGTTCTATTTTGTAGGGCTCCTTTCAAGAGTTTCAGAGATTAACTGAATAAACAATTTTGCCACTTTCATCTTGACATATTCACACTAGTCTGCTAACCTGACTTGGTCCCAGACTTCAAGGTTATATCATTCCACCCAATAACTTTGCTGATGTTAAAAAGCATCTAACATCCAGAGCAGAAAGCAGCACCAACTTTCCAGACAGACTTAGCTCTCCTGCTGTTATTTCCCTCCCTGATCCTGTTGATCACTCTGTGTATACTTTTGTAGTATGAACCAAAATAAAACAACTTTCTGTTTGTTTTAGAGTTTCACCTCTTTGAACTCTCCTTCACTGTGACATTTCAGATGCTTAGGCAGACTGGCTGCTGAGCAGCTCCAGCCTGTCCTTTCTGCATGTCTCAGTAAGAGTGATAAGTTCTGTGTGGTACAGCTGTGTCAAGAAAAAAATCATGCAATAAAAAAGCAGAGTTAGCCTTTGTATGTTGTTACTATAAAATACAATTCTAGACATCAAATCTGAGGTCCAAGAGGTTGTTGCTCTCATTCTGTCTCTTAGTTATGAGTAGTCTGTCTCATGCAATCCAAAGCCGAAAACAGAGGGCATTGTCCTCATAGCTCAGTGTAATCTCATATTAGCTCTAAAGCCAAGATTAAAAAAATAAAGGATATATTCAAACACTAGTAGACAGGCTACTCATGTATTAGACATTTAGAGCATAGTTCTCCTGGCAGAAAACCCAATGATGTCTATAGGAGACCTTGCATCTTTTCCTTGTTCTGTAGATGCTGCTGACAGGTGTTCTCAATCACTGTATTTATTTTGAAGAGTGAGCTGCATTTTAGCAGCCTTGTTCCAGATGGGAGTTTCCACCTCAGCTATTAAAATGCTTGTTGCAGTATCAATCCAAAACAATTTATGTGGCAGCAATAGCATCCTGTAGATTTCTAATAGATGAAGGATTTTAAAAATAAAATTATTTTTTTTAAAGTTTGTAAAAAAATTATAAGTTTCAGTACGTTTCTGTCTTTCTTTTTTTTTTTTTTTCCTGGCAGCAAATGCTGTTTTATCAAAGTCCGTTTCCCAAATAAATCTCAACAGCACACCCCTCCCCCAACTATCACTTTTGCATTGCTGAAATACTTCTTATGAAGAAACATGGAAACATCAATATTTCATTCTGTTATTAGAAGTTGAAATCTGAAGTACAGTCTTTCAAATGCATTAAAAAAGATGTTTGAACAGGTCTGATTATATACATATAAATATTTTTGGAACTGGGGTTTTTTTTCATTATTTGTAATTCATTTTGAAAATAAAAGAAATACTACAGTTTTTTTCCACAGTTAGAGCATTCCTTTATCATTCATGCCCATTGAAATGCAGATGGTACAGAACTCTAGTATGTGAAACTTCTTCGAGAAACCAAGCCAACTCTCTTTTGATATAGGTTAAATAGACCCTAAATTCAAGACAGTTTCGAGACACACACAAAGCTCTTCACAAAATAATTAATTCTCAAAAGACTTTCATAATTTATGGTTTGACTGAGGAATCAAGTAAATCTGGTATTTTTGGCAAGGTGTAGTATGTTAAAATTACTAAAACAGAAACATCAACTTGAAATGCAAAGGAAAATTGTACATTTAGATTTGATTCAGAGGTGACTGCTGAAGTCCTCTCAAAGCTCAACCTGCTGAATTGCACTGGACACCTATGCATTTGTATCACAGTTGTATGTTGTATGCAGTTTAGAATCTGTGGGACGTATTTCAGAGTATAATTCAGGATATTTTTTATATTGTGACACACTAAACAAAATGCTCTTCAGTGTGAGGAAACTGAGTCAAAAAAGCCCCCAAGAATTGAATATTTATCAGATCTTAAAAGATCAGAAAAAAGAAAGCTGCTATTTTAATCAGGCTCAAAAACTACTTTGGACTATATAAATGTCTTGAGTTGATATGTAGGCTCTTAGAGCAAGTTCAATAAGTTGAATGTGTATTTGACTGAGTTCTCTTCTGTGAATTTGTCTTGAAGTACTTTTGTGCTGAAAAAATGAGACGTAGCAAGATTTGATTTGAGTGAGGCAGAAGAAAAAGTTCTCTGGAACACACTCATCCCTACAACTTTCCTACTACTATCCATTTCACAGTAAGGTCTTTTTACTTTTTGTGCTCATATTTGGTAATGTGAAACTTACCTCTTTCATCTTGAATAATTTACATTTGCTCAGGTTTCAGTTGGTGGATGCATGACTATTTCCATTTGCTCAATTTTTGCTAGTTTATTATTTCCTCTTAAAGCATATTAAAAATAATTAAACTTTTCTTAGGAAATAATATGCCTACTTTCATTAGGAGATGTACACCTTTGCTCTTTCATTAGCTGAAACATTACTTATTACTGAGAACACATACTATGAAAGAGTGGACCATGTACATAAGAAGTAATGCCTCAAATAAACTACAAATTGCTTTTTATGCAGGTTCGGATTCAGTGTGCAAAGTTACAGTGTCTTCATTTAAATGTGCTTTTCTCTGGGATATCTATTAAGCTTATAGCACTGATAGCACTTACTCCAAATTTCTCAGCTTTTTTTCTGGTTAGTAAGTCTGGGATATATCCTAGTTTCTGTGATTTCTTGTTGCTGTTAGGGGATGCTGAATAGTCAGGATTAATAAACTATGACTGTTAGGGTTTCCCTAAACTTCTTTTTCTTTGTACCGTTTCTCTCCCCTTATCTCATTTATCTTTCTGATTCTTCCCCTCCTCTTGTGTTCAACAAATATAACTTCATCCCTTTAAGTTTGCCTTTCCAGCATCAGCTGTCTATATGATTCTACATTTATAGGAAAGGAGAAGCAAACAAGGACAATATTACTTGAAGATCAAAATTAACAATGTCCAAACTTATTGAATCTGTTGGCAATAAATGATGAGACTACACTCTGGTAAAACTCTTTACCCACACAACTATTAATAAAGCACAAAAAAGGAAAATTAGCAATTAATTTACCCAGTTCATACTTTAGACGTTTCACTGGTTTTTGGTTTTTTTCACTAAAATGTTGAAATTCTTCTCCACTTTTAATCAAGACTTCAAGACTGGTGACCATATGTAATACTTGTATTTAACAGTTCAGTTCACTACTGGTATGAATATAAAACTTCAGATTGTATCCACAAAATAAATTTACTTTGGAGTTACTTTAAATTCAGATCTAAGTGTCCCTAATCTGAAGTTTGCATTGGCAAACGCACACACACACACACACACACACACACATAAAGTACTCCTCAAAATTGCAGACTTGTTGTGCTAAGTCCTGATGGAATCTTGCATCCATATAAATATTTCTAAGACTTTGATTCTTAAATGATGATTGATCTTGGTTGATAAATATCTTCAAAGTTCCTTCTCAGGAGGATGAAATCTCATGAGACTGTTGAAGAATCCATAACTCCACACCTAGTCATGTAAATGTCTGTAACCAACCATTCCAGATGTCCATTTGAGCTGTACTTTGCACTGCCTTGGCTCTTCCCAGCTCTTATCAGACTGCAAAAGAAGTATGAAAATATTGAAAAAAACACTGTTTCCATAGCTTTTGAAGCCCAAGAAGAAGAAGACGTGCAAGATATTTTCTGAAAAATTGAGACATTTAGTAAAATTACAGTAGTCACCTGAACAGCTCCAGCTTTTATTATGACAACAGTACATAGGGGCCACAGCTGATAGATGTTCCATGCATGAAATTTTCCAAGTGCAAAAGTAGAGTCAGTGACCCTAACAGTTTGGTCCAAGCTATAAATAATATGGGGGAAAAAAGTATATAGAGCAGAAAGAGGAAGTTAAAGAACTATAACACAATGTTTATATAATTATTCATAAGGCATTTTTATTATTGCTTATAAATAGAGGGCCATTTGACCACCTCATTTTTTTTACCATCTTATTTTTTCAGTACAAAAGTACCTTAGGACAAATTCGCAGAAAATAACTCAGTCAAATGCACATTAACTCATCTCTGTCATACCCTCAAGTGTTCTTCCATCGATTTGGCCTTGAGGTGCAATTTGAAGGAAAGGAAAAAGTACCTTGCAGATCATTTTAAGAAACATGTTTGACTTCAAAATTGCATAGACAGGCAAATAAACTGTATGCTTCATTATGGGATACATGTACATGTATGGGGGTGTGACTCCCCTTGCTGGCATCCAGTAACCAGCTAAGCAGATAGCTGTTGGTTCTTTAGTGTGTATTAACTAATGACGACACTTTACATGAAAAAATACATGTATACATCTACATACTGGTGTTAGCATTGAAGAACACTAATTTCTGCATTAAAAGATGCCTATAGAAAGGTAATGGGACCTTTTTTCTGTGCTTTTGTGTGCAGTGTTATGAGAAAATCCTAAAGTGCTCTTTCACAGATTGAGGATTTCCACATGACCTGTCACTCAACCACTAGATGTTTTTTATTTTTCCTTCTTCACTACTGCACTGTAGTCATCTCCCATTTTTGTGGAGTCATTTGTTTCCAGACAGGCTTTGCTATGGCACCCATCACAAGTAATATTTTAATGCATCATAGCTGTTCCTTTCTTTGCACAATGATTCATAAAAGCAAAGAAGTAGCAATATTCCCCCCTTAGAAATAGAAGGCGAGGGAAAAAATTATTCTGCATAAAATTATTCATTAATTCTGGATGGCTAAATGAACTGTGAAGAACTTTAGTTCTTACAACTGTTGTGGCATATCCCCTTGTATATTCAAGAGCAAGTTCAGCTTCAAATATGCCAACATATCACTTAAAATAATTGTGCAAACATCAAGGACAAGTTAGATAATTAATGACTACCTTTAAAATGTTTTGTTTGCATTTTAATTCTGTGAAAATATAAACAGGGATTATAGTGCTCCAGGATATCATCATTGCTTTAACCATGAACCCATGCTTTCTTTTTCTTTCTCTTTCTTTACCCTATTTCTGAAAGAGGCTTTCAGCTTCTGCAAATAATTGCTGTTCCAGTTTTCTTTTTTACACAGACAACATTTATTTGTGTTTACCACTAAACCATGTAACCAAGTGCCAGATTCACACACCATTTGAACATTTCTAAGAATAGTGATTTTGCCACTTTTCTGTGCATCTTATTCAAATGCCTTGCCTTTCAGCAAAGAAATTTATCCTAATATCCATTCTACACCTCCCTTGGTGTAACTAGAGGGCATTTCCTCTCATCCTGTCATTTGTTACCTGAGAATGCACTGACCCCTACCTGGCTACATCCTCCTTTCAGGTAGCAATAATGTCCTCCCTGAGCCTTCTTTTCTCCAAGTCTTTGACATTAAGATGCTTAGGGTCCATTAGTCATGCAGGACTGTCACTTACAGGCTGTGTAACGCTCACCTGAGTAAGGAACTGTCATCTTCAATGTGCAATTCTAGAAATAAATGCAAAACTTTGCTTTCACATTTTACAGACACTGAATAAAAACAGAATTGTGAGCTTTCAGGCTTGGAGTTCAAATCCAAAGATTAAGACTAGAGTTCACTTCAGTGATTCAAGCTGTTCCCTTTATTTTTTTTTTTCCAATAAAGATTTCTCCTATCCCAGCTTGTTTATTCACAATTTTTCCTTGTCTCTGCCTCACTTCTATTTCTGATTTCTGTCCAACTGTTTTTCAATCTACATCGTCTCAATCTCCATTATTTTTTTCAGTGCAGTCTCTGCCTTCCTGCTCATCAAGTCCTAGTTTCATCTCCATTAGCTGTTCCTGTGTTTTACATACAACCCCAGAAGAATATGTAATAGGAGTTTTCTTCCAGTCTTTGATTTTCCCCTTCATCTCCATTGGTTCACAGAGTCCTATTTCCCCTTTCCTTGAATTTTGTCAAAAGTTTTCTATCCCTCCCCACTTCCTTGATGTCTTCTATTCCTGACAAATGCATCTTTTGCTCAAACAATGCCTTCAAAAGCTGCTTCTGGCTCCTGGCTACTTGAATGGCAAGAAGAACAAGGTTTCCTTTGAGCAACACTGAGCTCCACCTAGCCAGAGTTAAAAACACTCCAGAAATACAACTGCAAGAACAGATTGTGAGAACATCAGTTTACAATGTTTTATAGATTAATTTAATTTAAGAAATGTAACAATATTGCTTGTTTTGCTGGGTTTAACTTTCTACTCCCTACATACTAGAACTGTTGTTATCTTGGTCCTTTGCTTGCCTGGAGCTCTGGCTGCATAAAATCCAACCCTGTGAGACAGATTTAGCACGAGGAGATGGAGTTCAGGTATATGAGACTCACCCTTGTCAGAAACCACTCAGCTGAGGCGTACCTCACGCAAATCTAACTTTCCAGTATAATTTTTTGTCTTCTCACAAGTCTGAGAAAATATAAAAGGCAATTATTCAAAGATTTAGAGCCTGCAGAGAAACAAAATTATTACTAGACTTTTCACGCATGGACAAGGCTTTATGTTTGTCACTGGCCTCATTCTTGGAAACAGCAGAGCTGTTTTTCCTTAAATTTTCAAAGAAAGGTCATCCCAAGACTTGAGCTTTAGCTCAGCATGGAAATTTTGAGTTTAAGAGATTGAAGTTTGACAACTGAAAGCTTGATATAAAAATATGGAACACCAGGCAATTCTAGCATATAATATATTATTAATCTTTTATGTATGTGTTTTTCCACATGCAGATGAAACATCTGTAAAGTGCTCAGTTATTAACCCCTGATGAAACCACTTCAAGTATTACCTTTTGTTTAGCAGAGCATGCTTAGACAACTGCTAAGCAATTGAGAGCTCATCAATATGTAAAGTATTTGCTAGTGTTTTTCAGTACTTTTTTGATACAAAATCATAAAAATAACAGTTTAAAGAAGTACACTTATTTTCTTCAACTGGACTTTGAATTAGTTTAATGAATATTACTGTGACAGTTTAGAGAGATTTGATTTTTGGTTTGAGTGTTTAAACACATATAATTGGAGAGTGTATGAATACATGTTGAGGGCTGTGATAAATGATTAATTGTTGCTTGTTATGCTTCAGGACATAATCTGTTTTAGACTGGGAAAGATGTTTTGGAGAGGTGAACAGAAATATTCCGATGTACAGTAGTGTGATTTGGCAGATTTGTTATCTGGCAATGTTTTCTGTGAAAGGACAGGCAGCCTTTGTAATATAAAAGATAGAGGAGCTTTTAATTAGATCATTTTTGCTTCTAAATCACTATGGCATATCTGGCTTGCATCTCATTAATAAAGGTACTACATACAGTAAATCACACTGTATCCATTTGAGCAACCTAGTAATACCATTTTCAGCATGGTTTACAGAATGTCACTCAGCTGGGCTCATTGCTGCCAAAAATTAACCCCAGGATATATTCTTTTGTTTTCCTTCCTCCAAAGAGAACCTCGGAAGTGGAAGAGGTATTTCATAAGAAATGCAAATTTCAGTGTAAAACATTAATTTCTCCATCAGTCAGTGAAGAAGAGAAAATCTTCACACCCCTATTGTTTCCCTCATTTATACTGAATTAAGATGACCTGATTTTTTTTTTTATTTTTATGAATTTTTAGCCTTTTAAAATACTATTTATAGTACTTCTTTAGAAGCACACATGAAAATACTAAACTTTATATTCACTAGGAAGTCTCTTGGTCAAAATTAGAAGAGAAAAAGAACTACATATTTATCCAGAGTGCATTTTAATAAAGGAAAAATTAGCAAATTTTCAACATTCATACATTCAGGTTATCAGTACCTAATCTTTAAAACTATGATTGTTTTGGTCCCTTAACTTTAATAGTAATCTCAGTTTTAGCTGTTTGTAGTTCTGGCCATCATTTTGCAGTGTTTGCTCACTGACCTGAAAGGGCTTTAAAGTTTTCTGCTGTGGTGCTCTCATAGCAGTCATAATAACTGCTGAAGTGGAGGAATGTTTGAACTTTATTGTGCTAGGCCTTTATTCTGAAAACACATTTACATTACATTTACACATGTCCTTAACTTCCTTCATATAAATAGCCCCATTAGTTCAGTGCTTAAAGGATATGCTCTACTTTAGTTTGTAAGTAGTCCCTCTGAGCACATTCTCACAGGTTTAAGGTCTGAAGCACTAAAACACCCTTTGTAGGTGCTGCTTAGCCCATTTCCAAACTTGATTCAAACAGGATATGAGCCCTACTCATGAGCACATGAACAGCAAAAATCAAGTCAATGTACAATATTTTATTTAAAATTTTAATTTTGTAGTAGCACGCTAAAGAGAGCAGAGGGGAAATGAGTTTTGAAATCAGGAAGTTACAAAACCAGAAGAATTATCATAAATTTTATTTTTTAAAAGACCTACTGGGTGATTCATAGCA
>VZRN01006293.1:701497-715685 GCA_013397935.1 Dasyornis broadbenti | reverse complement strand
GGAAAAAAAAAAAAAGAAAAGAAAAGAAGAAAAGTATAGTCAGAATGCACCCAAGTAGAGAACTTGAAAAGTTTGTTTTGTAGTATCATTACTCTTAATCAACAGGATACAAGAGTCAGTTGGCAAATATTATAAATCATTTACATATCAGAGTTCCATTAACGTAAGAGTTTCTTCTGTCTAAATATTTGCATAACATGTTATACTTTAATCCTTGCACACCAAATGGAGCAATTTTAAATGAGAGCAAGCTACAAATACTTAAGCATTAGTGTGAGTAAGGAGGAGACAAGGTGGGAAAAGTGCTAAGTCTAATAAACAAAATTAAGCATTTTAATTATTGATATAAATTAGGACAAATGAATCAGCTTCTTCACCCATGTGTACAGAGAATTTGAGAAATTTCTGTAGAGAAGGTCTTACATGGTGTTTTGGTTTGGTGACAAAAAAAAAAATGGAGACCTGGGAAGCTATGTAGGGAGCTACCTACATGACCATAGGAAGTATCAAGAAAACTCAGATAAGAGCAGCAAGATGTAGTTCATGCTTTCATCCTCCCAGGAAAATGCTTTGATCACCAGTTTATGACAAAACTGATCTCTCAAACTCTTCTGTTGAACCACTACACTGAAGAAATAACTAAACATTTGGTGTAACAGAGGCTTGCCCAGGTAATGTCTTGTTGGGTCATTTATTCTCTGACTGTGTGGGTCAGCAGTTGTTTTTTCCTTAAAACTGTTTCAGCAAACATTTTCTTGTGTGTAGGCCTTTATCAACTGTCTCCATTTTTCTTCATTGTTCTGTTCTGAAGTTTAATATTTCCACTGACAAAAAAAGATTTATGATTGATAGTTGTCTTTACTTAATTGCACTTTGTATCTCTTCAGTGATTTTTAGAGCGTATTGTGTGGTTTTTTTTATTCTTCTAATAAATCATGTTGACTCTAATCCATGAGACTGGGCACGTGAGTCTGTGCAAAAAAATTCAGTGGAAAATTTTCCATGGAGTTCACTATGCAATGTTTTGAACATGTTTCTAGAATTCAGATAATTCCTGTTGCCATTAATCTCTTTAGTACCTCTGTCTACCCTCATCAACATGTTTTGATTTATATTAGGGTCTTGTCATGCCAATAATTATAGGACCAGTTGTTTGCAGGATCAAGTTTTAATGCATAAGCTATGCAGGATGAAACAAGCAGCAGTGATGAGTGACGAAATAAGCATGAAAAAAATAGGTATTTATAAACTATTTTTAAAATATCTCTGTATCACCTTAATCAATACTTTAAAAAAGAAATTGCAATATAAACTATGGAAAAAATTGAATATTGAATATAGATTTTTTCATTAACAAAAACATATAAATTTCTATTGAGTATCTATTTAGGTTCTAATCAAACGTAATCTAATTTACTACCCAGGATATAATGAAACTCCTTCAGCAGCTGGAATTCTCCCTGGTGCATAAATCAATGTAATTTCAATTCTACTTGCCGATAGAGTTAATCAAATTTATTCATGCCATTAATTTGTTTCAGAAGTAAAGTACATATAATAGTGAAAACTTAGCTTATATAGCTATTCATGGGATCTTTTCCTGGTATTCCTTAATTTTTTGACAATACCTAGGTGGAGGCGCTGAAGTTAGCTTTACAAAAATTGATGGCATTCATTGAAAGGAAAGCCCTACTGGTTTTCCAGTTTCTGCAGTGAAGAAACTAAAAATGAAATTTCTCTCTGTATTTTATTTTGGACGCTATTTAAGTAAGTCTGACCTCCATCCAGTTTGCAAACTTTTATCAAGAGGTAATGTATTTATTCAAATTCATGTAATAGCATAACTGGATTAAATTGCTTCTGTGGAACACACTGAGAGATATAAATGGATAATACTTAAAAACACAGTTTTATGGAAGCTGACTTGACAGAAGTTGAGTTGGAAGTTTGTTTAAGTGATACTTCAGTCAGTGAAAATCAGCCGGGCTTTCTAATCAAATATGTTTAAGAAATAGGATGTTTCAATGACTCCACACTGAAGAACATCGGGGCAGGATCATTTTCATCCAGAAACTTTAAGATATTATTTTCCATTTGTAAATATATAGAGCTTCAGTGCCTCAGCTACTGAGAAAAACAGATTCGTTTTAAGTACATTAATAGCTTATTCTGCTTCCATAACCCATGGTAAGATTTTTCTCTTCCACATCCTGTCTTTCTGTTGGTTATTGATTCCCTCCCTTCCTACAGTGAGGCTTGGGAAAGTGTGAATAGGTTGTCTGGTTTGAGGACCTCCCTCAGTGAGCAAACCAATGTTCACACTGGGATCCCTGTATGTCACAAAGTTAGAATTTAATCACAGTGCTCTGGAGAGATATACACAGCAAAAGAAGAAAATGGTATTAAACAGGTTAAAGTACAATGAAAATAGCAATAACACATGAATATCTGGGGATAGGAAGCAGAAAATATACTTCCTAAAATAAGACTCTTCACAAGTTTTCCAAAGCAAAATGTCTTGTCTAAGAAAGTGGAAGCTAGACACTATCCTTATACAGTGTTAACAGCTTACTCCTCATTCCTTTTCATATGCTTGACTTCATATTTATTTTAAAATACAGGAAGGCTTTTTTTTGACTTTGTAGTTTAAGTGGCGGACATATTTGTAGGCATACACCTGTGCAAAAATTTGCATGGATTTTCTGCTAGCAGGCAACTGTTGGTAGACAGAGGGGCACAGTAGCAGATCCTTGGCAATAGGATGGTAACCCCACTGATTATGTTGGAAGGAAATCACCAGTATAGAACTTGGCTTTCTATCTTCTTCCAATCTGCTTGAAAACTTGAGATGGCTCGGAAGACAACGAAGGAATCTCCTAGTAAGGCTCAGAAGAAGAACATTAAAAGGAATGTTGAGAAAATACACAATTTGTGTATGGGTACTGCCACTCTCAGCAAAAGCTGACAAGATGTTCTACCAAGATGAGAGAATTTGAGGGCAGGAGTTACTCTGCATAAATGTTCAGAAGAAAACCCCATCAAATAAGGCCCCCATTTTTCACTTTTTGCAGCAGGTTAGACTTAGAGGAGACTATTACACTTCAGCTGGCCCTCTACTATAGCAATTACTTTTGATGACTAGAGTTTACTTTTGATGAATAGTTTATTTTCCACATTCATTCAGTCCTTGATTGAATTTCCAGGTGTGCCTGAAACCCAAGAAATAAAAGACAGAAAGGAAAAAGCATCATTGATGTCTGCTTTCTTTTCTAGATAAGTGGTGGAACTCATATCTTTTGGCAGACTTTCTTGGTTTTTTGATCTTGACAAAAGTCAAACCATTGACCTCCCTGGGGAAAGCTTGTAATGCACATACTGAAATGTGTATATCTTGACAGAAGTGTTGTTGAACTTCATAAATTGCAACAAACCAATGAGAACAGAAAGATAACAATGAGACAATTAAGTTACAATACAGCATTATCTCACAACTCTGTGAAAATGCAGAATTTGAACATTTGTCCCTTATGTATCTTGGAAAAAACATTCTCCAGTTATAGTACTTTGACCTTTTAATGTTCTGTTAGCACTGTCATTCAGTCTTAATGTCTCTCATTTACAGCAACAGTATTCAGTAAGGGAAATGCAAAGTGAGCATACAAATAGTAATGAGAAATATAAATGTTGCATTTTGCAAATCTAGTAATATTTTACAGACTTTTGAAAGGTGTGTAGAATTCTTTAGCTCAGTGTCTTATTCGCTTGGAGGCAATTTCTAGCAAGGCTATGAATTCAACAGAATTATTTCAGTTTAAAATGTACAAAAGAACCATTCACTGATTATTCCTCGCTATATATTTTTAAAATGTTTTGCTGGGGCAAAGGAAAGCAGAAATCATGACTTTATATGGTGTAAACTTGTTAGATCCACTAGAGCTTTAGTGTCTGCAGTCTCATTATCTCATCAAAACATCATTTTGATTGTCATCACACTATAACAGGGCCAGCTTTGCCACCTCTGCCTTTCTTGGATATAGAACAGGAGCCCCTGTATATTCCAGGGCTCTGGGGAGTGTTGATGCGCAAGCAGAGATTCAGACCACCTGCAGCCCCTTTGGAGATGTGCATTAATGAGCAATCTGAGATAGAAAGGGGAGGCATCTCGCTGTAGTTTGTGGACAAAATGTCACAGATGGAATGAAAACTTGAAAAGACCAAATTTCCAGACTCCAACTGCATACTGCATCTCCTTAGATGGAATCAAATCGTGGAAAAGATTGCAAAGAAGGGTAAGAAATGAGACTGAGAAGAAAAAATGTCAGACATTTTCCTGATGCTGAGCAGACATAATAATGCAAGACTAATCAGCAGTGTTGATATTCAGAATTTTTTTGGGCCTCTATGTTGATTTTAAGCAGCTCTCTTGCCCTTTTTATTATCATACAGAATAGACAAATGAACAAATGAAACTTCATTAAGTCTATCTGTTTAGCCTTTTGCCTTCTTTGTCGTGTGCTGTGCTATCAGTGGTTTAAGGGGGAACTCCTCCACAATGTTTTTCTCTTAGCAGATGTGCATGTCCTTACAAACAGAAAAGGCAATACACTTAGTTTCCATTCTTTTCCGATCCTAGTGAAAAATCCACAGGTATTTTTTGTCCTTGAAATCAAAATCACTAGGCAAATTAACTGAGCTACACTGTTGGAAATGTTACTCTCTGTTTCTGAAGTATCATACCAACTACGCTAATGACAATATGTGACACCAGCATATAAACATGCTGAAAAACCCTCTAAAAACTTGAGAAGGGACTAGTCACTGAGAAATATTTTGAAGACAGTTATTTGGAAAACCAAAAAGCAAGCATTTTGACACTCAGGGACTGGGAGGGGGTAGACTTGTTTGTTTTCTCTTTAGAATAGCATACCAAGTGTTGCTGGGAGTTTGGCTGTCTGTCCAACTGATTTATATTAAGTGCTTACTTACATGGGGGTCTGAAGCCCAGCTTGGTCATTGGTGATATGAATGTCTTCTACGCTTTATTGCCATGTCCTACTCATTTTCATTCTGCCTTCCTGGCTTAATAATAATCACTACTAAAATCATAATTTTCTATAGAAAAGTCCAAGGGCAACACACATGCAATGATTATATCTGTCTGGGCTGTTTTTACCAAGGTGTCATGATCCAGTTATTAAGGTTATTAGAAATTCCTCGGTCTGAATTATGGTGCAAATGAGACCACATGCCAGTCAATAGTATGAGTTTTATTTAGTAGTAAATATGAGAGAGAAAGAGAGAAAGGAAGGAAGAAATAGGAAATAGGTGGGTAGGACAGAAAGAGAGTGATGGAGTTAAAATAAAGAAAATATCACCATCCATGAATGGCAATGATGTTCCATTGATCCTCTCCATCTGGTATTCTTGGTGGTGATGGTCCCCCCTGAAAAGCCTAGAATCCCATGGGTTAATATACACTCAGGCCAGGTGGTGATGTCCAGGCATGGCCTTACGGGAGAGGGGTCAGTCTCTTGCAGCAGACTCTGGATTTGCAATCCTGTGGTGCAAGGCCTCTGGGGAGCGCTCTGGGAGTCTTTGATGGATTATGACACCCCCTCAGCTGCCTCTCATGTGAACGTTCCGTGGATGTGGCCTGTGGGGTTGGGTCAGTTTGTGTAAGGGAGTAAGAGTGTTCATTGCCTCTGACCAGAGGTCATGCCTGAAACCTCCTCCCTGCACCCCCCATTTCGGGGGAGGGGAGTCTGTGTAAACCTAGCTTCTGTGGGCTGTGATCACCGCCACCACAAATCTAGCCAGGGAAGAATCTCTGCTGTGTTTGGTTCTCTGTGAATGCATTCTTTTCCTTCAGTTTTGTTTCTCCCTTGGCCTGATTAAAAAATAGTATCTTATCCTGGTAGCTTAACTTACAGTCCAAAGTCCCAGACAGGTATCTTCAGGGAGGCTTCTTTGGTTGTAGCTTCTTTATACAGTTTTTGTTATAATGGGCAAAACTTTATATCAATGTTTTAGGCATGAACTGTTTCAGTCTCTGACACAAGGTGCTAAAAATTGTCATATCTTCTCAAGCAGGACAGTAAAAAAAAAATAATTTCCTAACCACTGGCAGTGTGTTCTGTCTGGAATTTAAGATAAAATATGATGAAGCTTCTTGCTTTGGCTGCCTTCTGAGGGAAGGGTTTGATGCAGATATTAAGCTACAGAAGACAGTCCATGATACTTTATGACTCAGCTCCTCTCCAGAGGTTTTTCTATGACTGCTGTAGGCATCTTCTTGCTTAGCATTCTTCTCCCTTTTAGATTCTTAATTTTCCTATGATATTTTGTATCTAAGTTGAGATTTATTAGGAGATTAAAATTAGGCTCGCTTTTTCCAGGTCTGTCTTTCTCACATCTCATACTGTTTTTAGTAGCTGAAACTCTTTCTTTGTACCTCAGCAAAGACAAAACCCTGACCTTGGCTCTTTAATAGCTAAAATCTGGTCTACAGTAGGAAAAGGCTGAAACAGCTTTCTATCAAATATTTGGTGAGGAAAACTGCTACATGTGCTTAAACCTAATATTTCAGCACCTCTATGGCAACATTACATGAGCCAGTGTTGTGGTGCACATTTTATTTACCTTTCCTCACTCTCCATTGCTTTCGTCATCTGTCATGGGTTGATGCTGGCCAGATGCCAGGCACCCATGAGATCCACTTGCTCACTCCCCTCTGCAGCTGGACAGAGAAGAGAAAGTTTAACAAAGGGCTCATATGTTGAGATAAGGACCAGGAGAGAGATCACTCATTAAATAACATCATGGACAAAACAGGCTCTAATTAGTGATATAAAGTAAATTTATTGTTAACAAAATCAGAGCGGGATAATGAGAAGTAAAATAAGCCCCTAAAAAGACCTTTCCCCTGCCCCTCCCTCCTTCCCAACTCTACTCTTATGATGCCTGATGATTTTTTGTCTTTTCTTTTATACCCATTTTTAAACCTTTTTTATACATTTTATACCCTTTCCTTTTCTTGTACCTTTTACACACACTCCCTGTACCTTAGTCCCACACACCTATAATTCTTGTAATCTGATATTTAACTTTTTTGGGGGAGTTTTGCAAAAGCGGGAAGACGAAACATTCACAGTAAAAAGTCAAGAATTCTATACTATCTCAGAACTAGAAGCTCCAGCCTTGGATAAAGTGTCTCTCTCTGGAGCATATTTTGTCAACTGGACTGTAATCTCATTTAGAAAGGGTAATTAGAATAGAGGGACAGTTACTTCACCTGTTAAATTTCTTATTGAAGGATTTAAATAGATATGCTAATTTCTGAAGTCCATAAAAATTGCATTCGCATTATACGGGGTGCTCATGTGCTCTTGGCATGTTTCCAGCTTTGACGAGCCATGCACCTAAGATCCTATTAAAACCAAAGAAAATACCCTTTTTCCCTTTACTATTGTGTCTGCCCCATGTTTTTACCAGCTGAAAAGGCAAGACTTACCCCAGCAGTGCAAGGATACAGGGAATGGGGGCTATGGTCTGTTCATCACCTGTGGCTTCTCCTGCTGCTCAGGGAGAGGAGTCCTTCCCCTGCACCACCATGGGGTCTCTGCCTCAGGAGACAGTTCTCCATGAACTTCTCTGACATGGCTCCTTCTCATGAGCAACAGCTCTCTGTGAACTGCTTCAATGTGAGTCCATCCCATGGGCAACAATGCTCCCAAAACTGTTGCAATGTGGGTCATTCGTCCACGCGGAGCATTCCTTCAAGGACAGGTTGCTCCAGCCTGGGAGCAGGGCCCTCTCTTCATGGGTCTCCCACAGGATCACAGCCTCCTCCCAGGCATTCACCTGCTCTGGCATGGGCTCCTCCACGGGCTGCAGGTGGATCTCTGCATCCCTGTAGATCTCCATGGGCTGCAGAGGGACAGCTTCTTCTCCATGGTCTGCACCACAGCCTGCAGGGGAATCTTAGCTCTGGTGCATGAAGCACCGCCTCCCCCTCCTTCTTCACTGCCCTTGGCATCTGCAGAGTTGTTCCTCTCACGTGTTCTCACTCTGCTGTTCTCTGGTCACAATGAAACTGCGCCCCAACCTTTGTTTTGTTTTCTTCTTAAATCTCTTATCACAGAGGTGTTACCACCATTTCTAATTGGCCCAACCTTGACCAGCAGCCCATCCATCTTTGGAGCCTTCAGGGATTGGTTCTGCCTGGCACTGGGGAAGCTTCTAGCAGCTTCTCATGGAAGCCACCTCTGTGGCACCTCTGCTACTAGAAACCAAGCCATGCAAACCCAATACATCATTATAACACACTGATAACCATTACCTCTCATGTGAGTACTCTTCATGGAAGTTGGAAAAAACTGGGCTCTGCCTCATCACTGCAGTTTTCACTTTGCTTGTATATTGTTATTAAAGTCACTGAAGAGACTGTAACTGCACACATTGAATTAGATATTTTGACTTATGCAAACCCAGTTCAGGTCCTGAAGCAAAATTTCTGAGTTTTAATCCAGAGTGTTTGCAGCAATTTTTGTGATAACATGGTACCCAGCACCCAGATACCCTTCCATCCAACAAGATTCAACACAATGTTAACTACATACAAACTTAATACAGAACAATATAGGTAGATTTCATTTGAGAGGCTGAAAAAATTCAGGCTGATTGTTATTTTACCTGAACTGAATCCCTGAAGAAACAGAGTAACTTTGAAGAACACTTATTCTCTCATGTGGAAGAAATAACTAAAGAGAAGAAAACTTTCATCAGACATTAAAACAGCGTGTTTATTGCACTTTTAAAGGGCTTGAGACCTTGGTTAAAATACAGCTGTAAGGAGGCTGAGAACTTTCTAATTCCCGAAGCACCAATAAGTTTTATCACACGCAGGTGTACACAAGGTCATTTGCTTTGAAATTGAAATCTTTCACTGCTACCATGATTTATGACAAAGTGTTGTCAAGGCTCAACAATATAATTTTTGGATACTGTTTTCCTTGAGAGATCACAGTTCTGAAGCCTGAGTGTTTTAGACTTCCCTAGTGGATTTGCTCCTTTGTCTTCTTATAGCACAGTAATTAAAAAAAAAAAACCATCTGACCTTGCTCCCACCTGGGTTGCACAGTTTACTTGTACATTGTTTATTCTTCAGTCCTCTGCCCAGATATTACAGGCTTCACAGGTAAAACTGAGAGCACATCTACACCATATATGCAGCCAGAGAATTTTAATTCTTTATTGCTGTCTAATGAGGCAGGGGGATGTTATCTGCTCCATAAGCACTTGTTTCATAGATTATGAAATAGAGAAAAAATAACTTTTTGCCAACAGTGTCTAACTGATAAAAGGTATGTGCAGTATTTATAAGTCATGTTACTAAACATAGTTTTGACAAAGGAGCAAGGTTTCTTTTTCTCAAATAAATAAATTTAATTTTGCATGATTGTGTTCTTCACTCCTTTCACCTTTGACACCCTCTCTTATACATTCTATCTTTCCTTCCAGTGCAACAGAAAAGAGACAAGTCCTCCTGACAGCCCAGATTATTATCACAAACAAAGGAAAATACATTCAAGTCTGTGTCATAAGAGGCTGTATACAGTCATTAAATTTTACACATATTACTTTAAGAACAATTAATTTTACAATGCAGAATGCTTAAATAGTGCTTTAGTTAAAACCTTCTCCAGCAAGAGATGGTGATCAAATAAAGTGTATGCTGCTAGACATCCATAAGGTAATGACTTTAGAGTGTGTGCTGTACTGTGCTGTGCTGTGCTTTGCTTTGCTTTGCTGGGCATTTTTAGGGGGCTGATGACTGAAGGATCATTCTAAGTCTGAATATTTTACATGCAGTGCATGAAATGCTCTCCAACTTCACTTCTTGTTTTTCTCACTCTTATTCAGTTCCCTGACAAAAAGGGCACCAAAATGTCACTGTATTCTGTAGTTAATATCATACATCATATGAAGCCAAAATTTCCCCCCTCAAAAAAATCCGTGCAAAAGCAGGGTGAACACTGCCACCACTTAAAAGTGATCTGGTCTCATATTTCATAAAGAAGCAAACTGGGAAAGGATGCTTTCTAAAAATTATTTTTATAAACTGGAGTCATACTGATTCCCTAAGAGTTGCATGGTGTACATTGCAAGTAATCTGTTTTCTTTCCCTTCTGTGCTGACTGACTGGTAAGGTAACCTGTAATTAGGACAATAATAATCAAAATAAAATATTAAAAAGAGTTCATTAATTCTAATCCAGCACATTCTGTTTTGAACTGCTTATATAGTGTATTGTTGGATACCCATTCTATTGAGATAACTTTCTTGGAGAGTAATGTTATTACAACAACTGAGTGTTTCATGACATTGAAAACTTTTTCAAGTAAACAATGGGGATTTGTGTCCTGTGTCCACATGCTTGAAGGTGCTGACCTGTAAAAACTTACTGGATAGACAAAAGCTTAGAGAAATTTCTTCAAGCTGGACAGTAGATAACAGATACCATCTTTGCATGGTGGAATTCCTTAGTCTGGGGCTGCCTTCTCAGCTGGCTTCAAGTGCCACAGCTCTGCTGTTTCTCCTACTCTTTCAAAACTTTATTTGAAGAGCAGTAATGAAGCTTCTTGGTTTCCAGCAGAAAATAAAGGATTTCTCTGGATAAGGTTTAGAAGTAGATTTCTAGCCTATATAAACCCATGATTGCTCATCCAAAACTACCACCTCAGGGTAGATATATTAACTCTTAGCAATTAAGGCACAACACTGTTATACACACAGAGGTAAGCAATGTTACATTTCACAGTTATGAAACCTTACTTTGCAGAAAATAGTATTTTCTTCTCAGCCACCTCAAATGCTTGTTTCTGAAGCCAGGAAATTCTTCCTCTGTGCTCCACTGTATGATCTAAGAGCAAAAGATTGACATGAGAATTTGTAGCAATTGTTAATTTATATTGACCAGAGCCTCCACTTCTGAATTTCACAAAAAATGTCTCCTGTTAGCTGTATCTTAAATTTTTATCAGACTCTGGAATGAAAACTGAGCTGTAATTCAGTAAAGTACTGAGCACATGGATCACTTTGAGTAATTAGTCCTAGCAAACTATGAATTTAGGAGTGGTTCTGTGTTTAAAAGTAAGTATTGCAGAACTTGAATCAATAAGAATTGCTTAACAATATACCAAGCGTTGTTACACTACTTGTTTTATGCAGCCTTGCTGTCCTTGCTTTTAGTGAGGAAATTGCAAGGTCAGAAAAAATTTAGTTGAGAGTATTCCAGTGTTCAGGGCTATAAGCTTATGATTTGTAGTTCCTAAGTATCTGGACTGACATCCAGTGCTGACCTGCTAATATGATAAATGTTACACTGATAAGGTGTAAGGTGTCTGTAAAGTTTTGACTTCTAGCCCTATGTCTGTATTGCATGATAAATACATAAGCTGGAAACTTCTGGTTACTGCAAAATTGTAATGTGTTATTTTGAGAAATACACAAAGTAATCCCACATTTTGGGCAAAATATATTTTTGTGACAAAAATCCAGAGTATTGTGTGCATGACTAGGACAAACAGATTAGTTTATATTGGTTATTTTCATTGCAGCACGAGTAATAAACCAAGATATTCCTGAGCTTGAAACAGCATGTTGCTAGAGAAGCAAAGACAATCATTTTTCTCTGTATTGTAAAAGGTAACCTGAACTTCCAAGAAAGCACCATTAAAACATAGCAAGATGTCAATGCCATGAGTGTAACACTATTGAGATTATTGCCTGGCCATTTACAGCTGTCTCAGAACTCCTTTGACTGGAGACCTCTTCAACTGGAAGTAGAAAGTCTATGCTTCATTGTGGTTACAGTACCTGCAAAGAGCTGAAGCTAACAGATTAGCTACAGCTGGATAGATACATCTGAATACGTGGTAGTTTTTCTCCTAGAATTGTCAAAATTCTGGAAGAAAATTGTCAAAAAATATGCTCTGAACATGTCTTTTTTATCCCAGGGGCCATTTTTATATCTTTTTTTCTTTCATTCTATCATTCCTCTCATTCACTTTGTCTCTTAACAGAGAACTTGGCTGTGTTGCAACAACCTAAAAGTTGCCACTTCTGGGGGTCCACTGGCATGATGAAACCTTCAGAATCCTGTACACAGTCTTCTCCAAAACAGATGATTTTGCTGACAGAGGCATTGAAACAGTTATGAGTACTGGACATTGTATTTTTATTATTATGTCAATAGAATAACATATCCCTTTGGGCTTCTGTGCTTGTGTCTGGTGGTCATGATGAGGAAGATTTTTATGGGCTGGTAACAAACAAATACAGTGCTTTTGCAAGGGCTGATTTATTAATACTGAGTTGGCTCTTAATTGCTCTAGGCTGTTCACATGTGGCAATAATCAACCCCTGCATACAGCCCAGAGGCATCTTGGTTATTTGTAGGACATTCATGTTAAAAATAATTTTGCACAAACCAACTAAAGAGTAGCAGAGCCCCTGCTTTATCTATGTTTGCATGCCTTCTTTTAGAAATTGAAGAAAGTTACTTTGGGTGTGTAATTCTCTCCTTCTCTCCTAAATAAACAGGCACTATTTGTACAAATCATGATGCTATGGTCTAAGAGTACAGGAAATACTGTGGAGCATAATCAAAGAGGGCTCCCGCATCAAAAGATTGGATGTGGGAAGAAAAGGAAATGATTCTCTTCAGCTGAACTCTGTCCCATTACAAAAAGCCTCCCACATCTCTTTTTTGTTCCTGTGCTTTAGCTCAGACCATGAAGGTAGGTTTCAGCTACGCTTTCCTTACGCTTTCTAGGGGTCTTACAGTACATAAATGCCTTCCTTAGAAAGGATATATGAGCATTTTCTTCACTATGAACAAGTGGAGAAGTAAATACAATATATAACATGGACTTCCTGCAATAAGTTTAGTTTGGAGAACTAGAAGTTTTGCTCTCACACAAAAAGAAATCAGAGATCATTTAACACAGGCCTCGTGCCTACTTGTGTCTGACTCTATTGTCTATTCATATTTTAATGGGAATAAAATCTAACCCTTACAGCAATCTGTCTTATATTTTAAACGTTATATAGAGATGAAGCAGATGTATCAAAACAACATATACTCAGTTGATAACCTAGATTTATTTCTTGCCCTAAATTTCTTGTCATTAATCACAGTATGAATTGCTCTACAAGATACTCTTTCTGAGTACACTTTGTTCAGAAAAGTCCTCTTGCTGAGTAACATGTGCCCATACTCCATCCAGCTGCCAAATGTAAATTTTCTTAGAAATCTGTTGTTTTCCTTTTCTCTATGGAAATGTTCTGGAAAATAGTACTTTTTTTTTTATCCAGTGGATCTTTCAATACATTGTTTCTTTTTAAAATTTACCTAATTTTTCACAATGTAGGCTTCAATATTCTACTGCAAACCATTCTCTATTTTGATTCAATTTATAGTCATTAATACAGATAAGTTTTGCACAATCAAGCAAAATGAAAAGATGGGAGAGAATGTTTCAGTGCAAAATGATGTATGCAGTAATTTTTTTTTTGTCAAAACTAACATATGGAATACTTATACTACAGAACAGATCAACCATAAGTACTACAATGATTCTATTTCTACTGTCCAGGGATGGAATAGTTATAAAAACAAACAATTCCTTAAACCTTTACCTAATTGTGTTGGTTTTGCTTGGCCCAGTTTTTGCTAGTGGAGAGGGGAGCCCACAAAATGGCTCCTGTGTGCAGCTTCTTGAAGCCTTCACCATGTCCAGCAGAGCCAATCCCTGATGGCTCTGGAAATGATGGACATGCTGCTGGCCAAGGCTGAGCCAATTAGAGATGTTGGTTATGCCTCTGTGAAAATATATTTAAGAAGAGGCCAAGGTGGGGGGGGGCATGCACTTTTTTTGGCTGGAGGAGGGGGAGGTGGTGAAAATATGTGAGGGGAAACAGCAGCAATGCAGACACCAAGGTCAGTGGAGAAGGTGGGGGAGGGGAAGCTCCAAACGCCGGAGCCAAGAATCTGCTGCAGGCCATAGTGAAGACCATGGTGGAGCGGGATGTTCCCCTGCAGCCCATGGAGTCCACGGGGAATGTTAAAATTCACGCGCAGCCCTACGCTGGAGTGGGTGGGTGCCTGGAGGAGGCCGTGGTCCAG